>JAQQZZ010103058.1:0-16216 GCA_030265115.1 Mopalia vespertina
GGACTTGATCACGACTCAAAACTCCGGTTTATTGATCAAACCATCATCAGGAATTGATTGTGACTCAACACTCCGGTATATTGAGCAAACCATCATCAGGAGTTGATTGTGACTCAACACTCCGGTATATTGAGCAAACCATCATCAGGAGTTGATTGTGACTCAACACTCCGGTTTATTGACTAAACCATAATCAGGACTTGATCACGACTCAAAACTCCGGTTTATTGATCAAACCATCATCAGGAATTGATTGTGACTCAACACTCCGGTTTATTTATCAAACCATCATCAGGAGTTGATTGTGACTCAACACTCCGCTTTATTGATCAAACCATCACCAGGGCCCGTATTCATAAAGTTACTTAAATATTTCTTAAAGTTAAGAAAATATTTAGCCAAAATTCAGCCTTCATTTTCCATTGAAACAAAATTATATGTGAAACAAGTTTCTATTTAAATGTTTCACTTAAAATCTAGCGATTAACACCATAAAAAGTGAAGAAATATAGAGTTTATGTATTCATATTTATGTTTGAAAAATGTCTCAGTTTTTCTTAACTTTAAGACATACTTAAGTAGCTTCATGAATACGGGCCCTGGAGTTGATTGCCACTCAACGCTCCGGTTTATTGACCTAAGCATCATCGTGTGTTGCGAATTTATTTTTATTCTCAGGAGTTATTTACTATATTTTATTAAGATGTCTGTAGGTTGCCCATAACACAACTGGAGATGTAGATCTCCCTTGAGCATATATTCAAGTCGCAAAACTTTAATTGCCTATTCCTGGCACGTCATTTTTAAACAAACTCTACATTTTCCATTGCGTATTTCTAGAAAACTATTTATATTAGAAATGCCAATTTTTTTACCACTGTAAAGAGCACAATGCGATCTAGTAAAGGGTGCCTCATTTGTTTGAAGTTCGTCCTTGTTTTTTTCAAATGTGTTCTAAAATTTGTTTTAACCTTTTTATAAGACTTTCCAAGGTGGGAAAGACAAAAAAAATCCACTGGGGTCGTTCTAATCAAAATTTAAAAAAAATGAGGCAATGTTTACTAGTTCAAGGACTATTCTATTACGTCAATTAAGTTATTGAGTATTATTGTAATTGCACTTTAAGGAATAAAACATAAAATATGCAGTCTATTTTTTTCTGTTGAAATTTACTCATTTTGCAATATTTTTTTAAATAATAATTGGATTTTCACCACAATCACATACATGTAATCCTGAGGATTCAAGCTTTCCAAAAATATATCTACATATATATGGTACAGATTTATAGTCTTCTGCATCAGAGACTAAATACAACGGGTGTTCTGAAAATCGACCAAGGGGTCCAGCAAGACCTTAAGAAACTTGTCTCTGGGAGTTAAACTAGAACATAAGATGAAGCATCGATTTTAACTAATTTACATCCCTGTGCCAGTGTGGTTGCTTTTTAGAAATATATTTCTTCATGTATTGGAGTAGAATGCTAAAAATTGACAACCGAGTATCCTTGTACTTTGAAATAATATTTCGAGGGAATACAATGACAATAAAAGGCTGACTGTTCCACAATTTTTAGATGAGACAGATGTAAAATTCCTGAAACAACTAAGGTTTCGAAGATTAATTGTCGTTAAAAAAAGCCCCAAAATGATACACAGGAGCGATGCATAGACACATGCTGTGTTTTTATGAGTATTCTTTATATGGAGTTTTATTCATATACACAGGTTTCATATTTCAATCCACCTTTAGTTCTTTTATTGGGAATACTCGGTCATAACATTTTAAACAGATTAGAAATGCCCATATCTGCCAACACAATCTGTGTTTGATTGGCCGCTTAAGTGTAATTATCCTCACATAATCGCTTATAATGACGATCATTTATGGATTTAGTAGGATGCCTCAGTGTGTTCAATTTAATCGTGGTATATACCAGGTTATGACAACCATTGGGACCTATAAACACAGGCCCAGGACAAATGGTGTGTGTCAATACCACAGCAATTAACTAAGGCCCGTGGGCATTAGAGAAAGCTGATACCTAGTGTTAGTATGCCAGGAATCAAGGGGTGGTCTCCCATTTTCCACAGACACAAGATCAATATTACCCAGCATCCCGATGCCTGTGTACATCACCATTCCCAAGATATCAGATTCCATAAAATTACTTTTATATATATAACTTTATAGGCGAAAATCGTGAATACCATCCCACAGAGTGTCACTTATACCACAACCATGCGCAGTTCTGGTATGTTTATACAAACCGTATACTGCCATCCGCGTTATCTATGTACATTAAACAATCAACAGGGGAATGTCGCAACTTGTCTCCTATCTCATATAATGCTAGGCCAGCGATCTTGGTTAAGTAGTTAGCGGATCGGACTACAGACCATCTTTCGATGCATTGCTCTCACAAAGTGACTCCTGCAATCGCAAGAGTGACTTTTTACGAGGTATTACCCCGGTTACCACTATATTTAAGCAAAGCGGAATGAGAAGCTTAACCCAAATCATATGACAGTAATCAAATAGGAATGCTCTTTACTATTTACATTCATATAGGATATGATCAACCGAGTGTGATATTTGTTTTGCAGTAGATACAATACTAAGTTAGAAGTAGTTTGTTAATACATACATGTAGATAAGTTTATAATATACTTTTAAAATTCTGTCGAACTCATGGTATATTAACCCGACCGATTTTTTTCTTGCCGTTAGATTTAATGCAAACTCTGTGCCTGTAAAGCTCTGTGCACCGAATGTGTCAGTTTTGAATATATATGTTTAAAACAGTAATGTAATTATTCTTATATATTTTGAGGGAATTCTCCACCTTATATTCAGTTGTATTACTTTTACTGTCGGACAAAATTATTAGAAGAATAAAGCAGTGAAATGGAGTAAATTAATTTCAGTTGTTCCAGATTGGATCACAGCTATCCGGCCTGTCATACATTTGTCTCCTGGAGAAAATACAGTCATCATTCCTGGCTATTCCACTTGTTGCTGAAAATATCTGCCTGATTTTAAAGAGGGAAAAATAATTCACGCTTGCATTGCTTATATTAAACTATGTTAGCCAAAGATATGGATGATCGCTTTTCATTTAACTGAAATCTAAACAGATATAATTAATCAGAATTTGAATCATGTTTCGTCCCATCGATGGAAGCAGCCAAGTTTGACCAAAGCTATTCACATCTGGCTCGGCTGCTATATATTTATGTATCATTAGGTAACACACTAAGTGTATCGCTAGAAATAGCAGAATTCCGCCAAAACAAGATAATTCTTTCTTTCAAACACATTATCATTCTCTTTTCATGGAGTACAATTTCATTAAAAAAAATATATATATTTAAAGCTGATTAAATGCTACATTAATTGTATCAGAGTGTCGTCTGTCTATGTTTGTCCCAGAAGAAAATGCGTTAATCGGATACACGTTTTTCAAGTGACACTAGGGATCCCTTTTCGTAGACCTACACACATGTATGCTTTCTGATTAAATTGTAGGCACATTGTTAGAACTAGTATAGGCTTACTTAAATGTTAGTTGTTTTTTTGTAGGGAGTATAATTTCGCGGCATTATAAAGTCTCTTTTCGATGTTGTACCCTCGATATCTAGCTCAGCTGTACAATCTCTGAGCGTTAGCAGTGACTAGAATTCCCCAGATTTATGATTCCAAATACCAATCTAACATTTCCTTTGAGAACATAACTGATTGCTGACAATTACGATATCTCAACTTTTTATCTCTGGTGTGTTTGATATCAGTGCTTTAATCAATGTCTATTTGGTAATATCCCGGCGTTTATTGAGCCCCGTGACTCATGTGTGGGTTTGAGCTGAGAGTTAGACCACTGATTTTAGCATTGATTAGATTCAAATCTAATCGGTCAGCCACGACCATTCACCAGTCTGGCAATACTTTCCCATAAACATCCTGCAATAGAGACAATATATTTGTGAAAGCAATCCATCGAAATAGCGCATCAAAGAGTCCAGTCAATCCCTCGGTCGAGTGTAGGCGAAATGAGTTTATAACATATTGATCGATGTTAACTTTACAAATATGTATAACTAAACAATGAACTTTGTTTTTTTGTTTATAGAAGACAAACAAAACACCAAACAGCAAAAATAGACAACACAACCTGTAAAGATAAAATACGTTGCGCAACTTTGATTGTTGTATATTGTTGGACTAAACATTAAGTGAGAATTGTATTAATAAAAAGGTGTCATTTGTTTGGGTTTTTTTCTGATTCACTAGTCGAAGAATTATTTGTAGATAAACAGTTATAAGAAAACATTAACTCAAACAACATTTAATTAAAGAGATAATATCTAGTGTGAATAAAACAAAATTTTGTGGGGGTGGGGGGGAAGGGGGCGGATTATGTCAAACAAGAAAGCGCTGTATGATTAATGTATATTTGTTTGGGGGAGGGGGAGGGCTGTGAAGAAATCTATTCTTCCTAGAACCATACGTACTTGTAATTTAAAGCTTATGTAAGTAACAAAGAGTGAGAAGTGGACGATACCGTCATGATAAAAGGTGAAGAACTACCTTACAAAAAAACTACTCAATTGATTTATCGTCTGCTATAAACGCGTATAAAAATGAAACACTGATGAACTTGGAACATAAAACATGTTTAATATAAAGAAAATCAGATTGTTGGTTGTTGAGGTTGTGCAAGTATGGAGCGTATTAAAACCCACATGGTATACTATTGAACTGGGGCACACAGAACTACCCTTTGTGATTTATGTATTTGTAACAGATAAATTTCACCAAGTGTGGTATATATCCACCCTTCATGTCTTAACACACAAGTCGTGCAAAAAAGATACTTCTTCATTAAAAATAAACACAATGTATATTTTAAAATACAGTTTTACAGGGATGTCGATTAATTAAAATCTATGAACCAGCTCATGTTCTAGATAAAATCCAAGAGACAACTTTCTAAATAGATCCTAATCTCGAGTTATTATGGGTAACTTACATACATCTCGAGAGAAGGTAATGACAATTTACATGGTATATAAAGTATTGATAAATAAGTAACAGACATTATGGATGTATTATGGGTTAGGAATAAATCCACCTGCACACTGCTATATATTTCAGAGATATAAAAATTAACCAATGAATATATCCGCTATAAAAGAGAACGAGTGTTGCAGGCTTTCTGATACAGAAGGTAGTTTCGTCTAAACTAGTAGGTCCTTTAGATTTGTATTTCTCTTGAATGTTATAATGTGTTTTTGGGAGAGAGAAGAAGACATTTTAGGTACATAATATTGATATTCCTGTATAGGGAGACTAGCCAAATGGGTGATCTTGGTCATCTTGAAATACAACAGGAATTAATTCTTTTTTAGACCCTTTACCTAGCTCCCACTTGAAAGCCGGTGGATACAACGTTACGAGAGTTTTAATACTAAAAGCTTCTCTTTATAAAGGTTTCTATTTGGTTTCCTCGTCAGATACAATAATTTGTTTTTTTAAATCGGTATAATTTCAAAATGATCTTTAATCGAATGATCAGAAAGAGAAATGTTCAGTTACTGTAGATATGGGTTTTAACCCAATGTAACTCAAACGATTGTTGGCTCTCATCCGAAGGGGATTTTTGGTTTCACCAAAATATGTTTTCATACACTTCTACAAGTAATGAGATAAATCACATTTTCTGAATCATAGTTTACTGTCTTTAAAATAATGAACATTTCTAGTCTAAACAAACCTTATCTGGTATGTGAGTCTCTAGCTTGCATCTTGTCTTCATACATGTGCATTTGCAGGTCTTGTCTGACACTAACCGTTATATTTATTTTATCCTGCCTATCCATAATGACCCTTTATCAGCTGGTTTAATAACAATATCCCGCTTTTCCGCAGCTTACAAATAGACTGTCTGTCAGCCATGATGAGATTAGGGTGGTTTTTAATGTTTTCCAATTTTGCAAAATCTGTTCCAAGTTTAGCAACACTGGTACTTATCTCGGGGTCAGAAACTGGCGGCTCATAACCATTCTTTTCCTGTAAACTGGCTTTTTTGAAAATAACCGATTCTGTTCTCATTTGCTCTAGCCAATGTATCTCGAAAACTGAAAATACGCCCTGCCTTGGCTAATCGGTAAACGTCTTGGAATATTGATCTTCAATCAATGTAACAAATGGGTTCTAGTTTACCAGTAGACCCCATGTGTATTTGTCAGTCAAACAAGGTTTGTTTCGTGTTGTTGGTTTGATGGGGGTTTAAAGCCGTACTTAATGTTATTTCACTCAAATGACGGCGTGCAAGCCCAATGGGTGAAGGAAACCACCCTTGACGCCACTGGCAACAACCAACGACAATAGAGGTCAAATAAGGACAATGAAAGGACGTGATTTCAAATACATCACAAGCAGATCGACTTCATGTTGCCCCGTAGCTGTGAAGGCCCCCAGGACAAAAGAAAGTTCCCTTCCAACCCTCCGCTTCAAACGAGGTGAATCTGGTCATATCGGAGTTGGCTTCAACTAGGTGTTATCTAGGTAATTCTGAGTATTAAGTAAGGCAACGCATATAGTCCCATTCTTCAATAAATGTAATATCATGAGTATGACGCTGAATACAAACCAAAACAAACCCTTGTGAATTTTATAGAAAGTGATAAAATATTCTGAAACAATTATTCTTATCGATGTGATGAACATATTTGTTGCAATTTAATATAACTAATAGAACAAAACATGGCGGTATTTATACATTAATAAACAAATAATAGGGAATTAACTTCAAACCGACGTTTTCAAACTGTTAGTGTTCTTATAAATTTCTACAGATGAAAATGCGATTAAACAAATTTGTTTCTGGTGCTAAATATTCGGGATTATTACCAGACGAGAGCTATGAATGAAATACATATTAGAACACCGCTATTGAATTCTTGCAAATTTGCAATAAAGGGGGCAAATTTGAAATTCTAGAAGACAACAATTTACGCAAATGGGCTGTACGAGTAGTTCGTGGTCATAAAATGCGTGAAACAATCAGCTTTTATTACTTAGCTCTATGGAATTCTTGTTATGAGACGCTTTACATGATCTGGCCCTTTATTTGTTAATATATTGGGTTCCAGACGAAGATTAATACAGCCGCGTAATATCGTTATGAAACTCCATCAAACTAGATGTCTTTTGTTAGCATATCATATGTTCTTCAATGCTAATATTTTCAGAAAGATTTAGTGTCGATGCTTTTTCTCTTAATATAGTTATATTTAATAGTTTCTGGTAGCGTCGTGTTACCTATCGTTGTGGGTATTTTGTTATCATATTATAATTAGGAATGAAGACGAGGACAAGGAAAATTTGTATACTTGAGTTGAAATATCAACCAAAGTTTATAAAAGGTGCTAGGTTTCGGAGACAATTGGTGGAAAGTCAACCCCTTTGTTCCATTTGTCGCAATGATAGTTGGTCCGACTGAATTTTCGTATAATTAATTAAGCTGATTTGAGGTGATTGGTCTGTGTTAAAGCATAGGACAGCACACCTTAAATCAGAAGGCCTGAGCAACCATACAATTTATAGCAAGAAGTTAGCTATTGTAGAGAAAACATCGAAAGCATCCATCGGTGTCTCTGGTCCTTTGCCTTTAATTGCGATCCAGCACTACAGAGATGGAATTCAACTCGTTTATTCCGCTGTACTCTTCAGGTACACGAGAGAATGTATTGCAAATAAATATGTATTTTATGTGTAATAGGTGAGCATGTTTTCTAGACATTCTGTATGCTAAGTCGTTCTTAATAAAGAACCAGTATATAAATTGGTGTCCATCCTTCGATGGAAGTGAAGATATATTTAGACATGTGAACAGTGAATTAAACTGAACGTAAGCACTTGTTTAAATATTATATTTCGCAAAACAGTCTATCAATTGCTTAATTGCCGAAAATTAACAAAGCGACATTTTTTGACTTGGCTTTTCTCGATTACGCGCTTTGATTCCATTAAATCTAAGACGCCAAAGATCAGCGCTGAAATAAATGCCTCTTGACAATATTAAGCCAGATTTTGTTAATGTTACTAAACATCCTATTTCAGTATAGATACAACTTTAATTATATTATGTTACCCCACTTCTAAATGTCGTTCAAAACTTAGATGCAACTTTGTTTAATTCAATGATATATCAACTAATCTATTCAAAGAGAACAAATATGTCTCGAATATTTATCAAAAATACATTTTATGTTAAAATGCAAATACATTTTTTTTTATTGTCCATCTGGATTACTCAATTATGAAGTTAGTCATTATCACATTTTAAAAATTTAGTTATAAATATATGTGAATGCCTCGTCGAGATCAACATGGAATAGGACACACGGATCACCTTGGTTAAATAGTGTTTGTTTCATTGATGGATTGACTGATTGGTTGATTGAATGATTGGTCCGTCTGTTCGTTCGTTAATTCATTCACAACTCGGATCGAATTACAATTACACATATTACTGTTGAAATCAATCTCTAGCGTGTTATTCACAGCATGGTTTTCAAGATGTATTCGTGCTCGCTTTGTCTGCAATCATGTTTCGGTTTCCACCATCGCGAATATCAGATAACAGTCTTCACAGCTATATCACAGTTGTTTCCTCTACCGGGATTTTAAAAGGGTACACATTATTGCATAATCAAAAGATAAAACTCGGTGTTGGCATACCCATAGACATTACTACGTACATGTTAACACCAAACAATATTGAATTACTTACAATAATAACCATCTATGCAGTCCTTAGCAAATGTATAGGATTCAAAAAGATATATATCTAACGTATCATTGTTTTTTTCTCCTGATATTAATTAGTTTTCTTCCTAGCTTCTAACTTAGAACACTTTAGTGATACACCCGTGAGCGTGTAAGCTATCTGAGGGACGATCGTGAGCTCATTGATCATTGGATAGAATCATTAGAGAGACTCGTTTGGGTTCGCCGGGTACTTGTTCCATTCAATGAACAATCTTTGATCGTTACTTTATTAACATTAACATATTTATTGCACCAGTGTCAATTAACACGGAGTTTTTACCAAATATACATTAATTAAACCATTGGTGCCAAACGCAACTGTAGATTTGTATTAATTGTAAACAACAATTTATGTCCTCGACGGAAATGGCTGTATCCTATCTGAAACAGCTATATCAATCAGCAACGCATATTCTTGCCACGGCTCCAAACTCAGGTTGTAAACATGTGCTATGAAGGAGTGAAAAGGAGGCTAAATTGTAGGGCAAAAAGTCCGGACTATCCAATAAATGGCTGTGCATCCACGTTATTATTTCATACCACATACATATATGTATGTAGTCAGCAAACATAAGAACCAAACACATATGTTTTGGAACTTTTCGTTGATTTCAAATTACGTTAACGTAGACATAGTTACCTCAATGTAGATATAGCTACCTAAACATAAATATAGACTGTGGGGCAACGTATCACTTTACCTAAAAAAGTTTTACATAGCAAAACTCTTAATTGTAGTGCATGTATAGATGCTTGCAACGGAGTGCATTTGTATCATAACCCTGCCTATGATAGTTAATAAAACCCTTTATAAGATCATCGACATATATGGGCAAATCCAACACTCGGAATGAAGTACATATCTTCCTCGAGTCAACCCGGGGGTCCCCTTTTCCGTTCGCGCATATTACCCGGGTCAACTCGGGTGTGACACTTCTTCGTTAACGCTTTCATTGTCGTCACACTCGGGCATATTTTAATGTCCGACACACCATTTATATTTTAATAATAATTATTTGAATTGGTCACGATTGTCACTCAATAATTTCAGAATAATAAATCGCATCGTTGGCGAAGAATTGAAAATTATGTTTTGAGGTTTCGCTTTCGGTTTATACTACCATTTTTGATTGGCCTCTTAAAACGTTCAAGCGCAGGAAGTATCGCCTAGGGAAGTATGACGTCATCTCACCCACGTCGGGCTTACCCGGTCGGGGAAGGCGCGCGAACGCAACCATAGAAGTGATTTTGACTTTGACAGTTTCGTCACTTTCATCAGACGCTTTCACATCATTACATAGTAATGTGACAAATCTGGACAAGGATTATTTTTAAAAAAAGGATAATAAAATATCGATCTTATCAACGTCCTCGCCCAGAATATATTTCCAAAATCAGCCTAAATTGCTGTTCCGTCTTTCCTTATTCTCAGAGTTTTACTGTTATTTGAAAAGTCATGTCAAAAAAACTTTCGAAAAACTTCAAAACCTCCAAACTTGCACCTATGTAAAACCTAATTCATTAATAGAAATTATCTATATCCATGCATGATATTTATGACATACTAATGTAGAATTCCTGTACATCCTTTTCCTATCAGAGTGACTTGTATGACACGAAGACCTTTAAATTATAAAATATTTGTCTAACACTTGTGGCTCTTGTCTTCTCTTTCCTTTTCTGTTTAAAGAAAGCACCAATTGAGATCAATCAAAATGAAGGAATAAATTTCATTCCCAAAATTAGGTGAGATCGCCTGTACGCGCTGCGACGCACTGCAATTGTATATATTTTAAGCTTAAAAACTTTTCTAGTTTTGCTCTCTTCAATAGAACTGTATTGTTCTCTGAAAAGTCATATCAAAACAGTTTTTGAAAAACTTCAAAACCTGCAAAATCGCACCGCTTTTGAATTTAATTCTTTGGTCGTAATTATTTAAATCAATGCTAGCACTTTATCACGTACTAATCTAGAATGCGTGCACACCCTTGTCCTATTAGTGTGACTGGTGGGACACCAAGACCGTTAAACTACAAAATACTTGTGCTACATTTGTGTCTTCTTTTTCTCTTTTACAACTACATCAATTAAGATCGATCTTCATCGATTAATCAAAATGAAGGAATACATTTCATTGCCAAAATAAGATGAGATTGTCTGTGCGGGCTTCCTCGTTCTCAGAGCTTAGGCGGCCAGGGACCCTCGCCTAATGACATGTGATAGTCGAGCCACCCTTTAAAAAAACCATGTATCCGCCACTGGTGGGTTTAACTAACTGAACACTGGCGTGGCTACACGTACCTCCATGTAGTTGTAGCTACCGTAACGTAGATGAAGCTAAGTCAAAGAAGATGTAGCTTCATCAAAGTAAATGTAGCAGCCCTAACGTACTTGAGGCTAGATCAATGCAGATGCAGCTACCTATATATATATATGTACATGTAGCTCCATTCACGTAAATATATTAGAGATAACGTGCAAATGTATCTACCTTAACGCAAATATATTTATTAGATCGAAGTTGTAGCTACATGTACCTTGTAATTACTTTACTGTAGATGTACGACATCATTGATGTCATTGTTTTAATAAAGTTGTGATATTGCGATTCTTTCCTATCAGTTTAAGGTTTTGATGAGCAGATCTAAATGATTATAACAGATCACAAGGAAAATATCTGAATATTTTATTAGCAAATATCCTATATTAAATTGGCAAATCTCCCTTGGAAAACATTTCTGTTCTGTTAGTTGCTAAGAATTATTCATTGATTAAAACTTGCATTTAGTTATATGACAGCTAAAGATACCATATAAAATTAATTTCATACAGCTTACTGACAAACGCTGAGTTGTCTTATTCCTAGAAGCATTTGCTGTAATCGTTGTCTTTTTTAAATTTCAATTTGCCCTAAAGTAACCTTTCATAGGACAATGTTTCCTTGACATAGCGTGTTTCGAGCTCAATCATACTGTTTGTACGCACCACTATAGAGTAACTATAATCGCCGACGGAGCGACCACTTCATGTTGTATGGTTCATTCAGTTTGGCTCGTTACTGCAGCCGTGAAATTATCTTTAACGAGGTGGAGACTTCACAGTTTTAGGCAATTTTAGATTCAGAACATTATGTACTTCTAAACGTTATTTGTTTATTCTGAAGCCATATCAAAATCGCAAGATTTATTTAAGTCTGTGGAAAAGTATGATTTCCGTTGAACACAATGTGTGATTGTGGTCCATACCCTTACATCTATCATGGACGAACGTATGAGACCTCTGGCTAAGGGCAGTTTGTTTGAAGAGTAGCAATGCTGTCTTTACTGAGCACTGGAGGAAAATTAACTTTCCTACATTATGGACGCGCTTCACATCTTGGTTTGTCAATTTTTTTTGGAATACACCGCACTCATATAAGTGAAATATCCTTAAGCACCGCATAAACCACCAATCAATCAATCAATCAGTCGTAATGATGATACTACAGCTAGGCAAACCGCGCGAGGATAAGCGGATTGGGCTTAACTGTGGACATACATTTTTAACTTGTTATTTAGGATCGGTGTGTTAACCAATTTCATTAACGTATAATAGTTAGACCAAAGTATACTGTATAATAGATAATGCCTAGTAAGTTTTCCGGATTCAATTATTCCAAAGGTTTTGAATAATAAATGAATGTCTGCTCTTGACCTTTTACTAGCTTTAATGGAGCTTCGGTACTAGTCAAGTAAATATTTAAAACCCACGCAACACCAATAAAACACATTTTATTAAAACACAATACCTAGCTTTCAGAAAAGACTGCTTAATACAAATGAAGTAACATTTAACCTTAGACTATGTATTATCACATAGATTTGTCCGTGACTGGATAATGTGTGAACAGTCGTCCATTATAATCGTTCATTAAGGTCGACTTCGCGAGAACATTATCATATATTAATGATTATATTAGAGAGAAAGACAAAACAGGGGCTCTCAAGTATACAGCTAGTCAGTCGGTATTGGTTTCCATCAGAAAGGATGTAGTTAAACGTATATAATTTTATTTCAAATACCCGGTAATGGTTAAAGAATTTCAGATATGAAAGTAGTAATAGTGTCACCATTATCGTGTATAAACAATAGTCGCACGATTAATAAATTAGGAACGTTTATAGAAATAAGTTGGAGTACACAATCGGAGTTGTCGACCAGCCTTGAGTATACAGATCTAGGTCTCACTGAAACTGTATTGATACGAACGATTAAAACAAAGGACGTTTCATTAAAAAGCTTGGAGTTAAGAGTATCGAAAAATTAAAAAAACAAAAGGCTCGATCTAGAGCGTGATAGCAGTGACTATAATCTGAGATTAGGCGGAATAAAAGAAACAGACGATGAAAATGTGATTGATATTATAAATGATATAATAAAATCTTTCCGTCTAACTTTTCGGATATGAAAATACAAAACGCACATAGTATAGGTGCTGATAAAAATGGGAAGAACCCGGTAAATCATCATAAAACGTTTGTACCGTCCGCTATGCAGAGGTGTTCTCTTTAAATCTAAAACTATGCTAAAGGACAATACAATTTATGATCTGGAGGGTTTAATAAAGAAAGACAATGTAGTTATGGAGAAACTGAAACCTTTTATTGCTAAGCGCTGCAGTGAAGGAGAAAAGGGTAAGGTTTTCACGGGGAATGGGGTTTGTCAATGGTCGTGAAGCCACGGACGCTGACCTCAGCTCATATCTGTGATCACATTAATTCGTTACTATATACACTGAAAATACAAATTACCGTGATGTGCATGTACGAACTGAAAGTTTGTGTCTATGGTAACTCAACAAGTGAACTTACACAATTATTCTGTGAGGTGTGTTTTAATAGTTTGATACTCTTTATTGATCATCTAGTCTGTTCGCACGAATAACTCGATTGACCTACTCCACTACAACCCATCCTATCCCATTTATGTTCCAGAATAATCTCTGTCAATGTGCTATTTTTACTGGGATCTTGATGTCAGAAGGTAATGCAGATTCCCTGTACTCCAGTGTGTGTTTCAAGGAATTGATAATACATGTTTTACTGCGTTTTGAACATTGTATTTGACATTTTAGACAATTATCTCGGTACTGTCGTTTTTACTAGACACCGATATGCAAAATCGATATTGCACTCATATATCCGCACATCAAATAACACGCCAGCAAAAGCTGGTCTTCTAGAACGTTTTCTATCAGAAAGAGTAGGAGCTCGGGGAAAGGCCGCTTGTTGCGAAAATGTGACTCCGGCCATTGCGGGGAGGGTTTATGCCAGGTTTTTCGACGACGTACCATCGTATCAATTTGCGGAGTGAGAAGTGGAAAATCCGTCATTATATAAGTGAAATACATATGAGTTGGCGGTTAAGTATACTTCCATGTTTATTGACCTGTTAAAACGTTCACGCGCAGAAAGAATCCTTTGGTGTAAATAACAACCATATCCCAAAATCTTGAATGTGTGTGGTACGGGTAGGGGAGTGGGGATTTGAGAGGATATAGATTTGTTATCCGGACTCATTTTACATTGATTTGGGCCATTCTTGTTTGTTATAGAAATCCATTAGTATAAGAGAATGAGAAAAGAAAAACAATGTGCAAATGTTATTTTGACTGGGAAGCTAATTATTTCCATTATACTACTTTGTCGTATTATATGTGAACGGGAGTGTCGATGTCTAGCGTGTCAGTTAGCTTAAGGAGAAGATATCCATTGAGAATGTCCAAAATTGTTAAATTCCTCTTATTTTACTGAATCTTTTTTTTTGCGAATTACATGAGGAGAAAAACACTCCCTTGATAAATACTGAGTACCTTGTTATTCTCAGCATGGTTTTCAGGGTGCATTAAATCTGTCATAAACACGAAGAGTATTCTCGGCAGGTAACCATTTCACGCCTGCAGCAAACGATTTTGATTACTAACAAAACCAGTGCATCGTCTACGGTAACTTGCTTTAATTTTTTTTCCTTTTAAAAACCTTTGACCAGCCTTCGGTAATCACATATTGCTTGAAACAAAGCTGTTAAATTAGCCCTTTTTTAGACAAACACGAACATTCGTAGGCTTACTGCCAATTCGTCCAAGAATCGGTCAATAAACTGCAAGCTGCTGAACAGCGACATTGGCATTTTCTTTGTCATCAGATAACTCCCAAACAACGGTCCAAGACGGTTTGGATTTTGTCGTAATGCCAAACGCTTATTTAAGTTAATTCACTGTGAATGAAAAGCCCATGGAGAAGTAAGGTGATCATTGACAATTACAAGACTGATGTACATTTGGAATTTCTTCCGAATGATGATATGATACATTAATGGTGTCAATTATCTCCAACATTTGAACGGACCAAACTGTGTAATCGCTCTGCACCAGAATTTGATTTGCAGATAAAGGCTTTAATTCATTAGACTAACCGGCTAAAAACCGGGAAGAAATTTAGTCAACACCCGGATACATATCATAATATCATAGCGTTACTGAAGTACTATTGAGTACGGCTTTAATCCCTATACAAGCAAACAACGAAATAGAACATCTGATCACTCTATAATGAAGTTTAAGCAGTGAATGGAAAATACTTATATCGGTGTAATATATACTATTTAAATGGACATAACTTTATAGATTAATCTTGATTTGTTTGATTACTTACCGAAATAGCAATTGGTAGACAGGTCTACAACAAGAAACATTTTTGATCAAAGGTCAATGCGTTCAAAGCTCACAAACACATTGCTATAATTGGTTTGTTCTCTCTCATTACTCAACCGAATTCGTCGAACTCAATCAACCTGAAAAACCGGTATCCATCGTAATGAAACGAAACAAACAAATAAAAAGTAAATCTCTATACACTGTGATTGAAATTGTGGGGATGAACAGCTTGTCAAGCCCCCGTGGCCACTGTGTCATCCGGGCCATAAAAGTAATCGATAGGAGGCAACTAAACACATTTCGCACCAATATGACACAGAGAAGGACTGATCGAGCCATTGTAAAAAAAAGCAACCCTCTCGAAAGCAGAGAATTCAATTTAAAAATAAAGAGACATCATGTCAATGTTACTGTCATAATAAAATAAAACAGTTGTGGAAGTGATTTAAACAGCATAGGTTCCATACTGAATTGCAACATCAAGTGACCAGGAGCTTTCTCACAGTGCGAACAGTAGTAACGATTTCAGAGGAGTTTTGTTAACGGACTTTTTCTGGACCAAATAAAATGCCACAAATATCATAAATCTCCATTAGACTTTGGACAAATGAATGAATGTCTGCTCTTGACCTTTTACTAGCTTTAATGGAGCTTCGGTACTAGTCAAGTAAATATTTAAAACCCACG
>JAQQZZ010103069.1:0-16213 GCA_030265115.1 Mopalia vespertina
GACAGACAGACAGACAGACAGACAGACAGACAGACAGACAGACAGACAGACAGACAGACAGACAGACAGACGGACGGACGGACAGACAGACGGCACCTATTTTAAGATAACAATCTAACTAAATATATATTAGAAGACATTAAAAAGTTTCTACGGCAAGCATCCCATGCCTATTGAATTCTCTAAATTGCAACATATTTGAAGTCTGTACCGTCAATAGTTTTCGAGAAATAAGCCAGTTTCTCTGCTAAACTTTTAAGCGACGAAATAGGCACTTAACGATTAGCTGCCAATTCAGTCTACTTTAATGTCACATTTTTTGCTGTAAACAGGTCTACTGAGTATGGTGACAATACATTTTATGGGCGGATTTCATTGATCACGCATCAATAAAAGACAATTGGGAAGCTAACCTTAGGTGATAATCGCATTAGGAATATCTCCAAAACCTTGGCAATGATTATATATTATAGGTTCAATTTAACGATTTGTAATTAGGATTTCTTCCTTTCGAAACTTCAATCTTAAAATCAAAGGAATGACCACAGTTATCTTTTTTGAACCCTAGACGTCCAGCAAAGGCTTTATAAAGAGTAACGTATTGTATGCAAACGAACAGTTTGGCTAATTGAGTACACCTTTTACATTCAGTGGTATTACAGCTACGCTGCAACTTCCACATCAAACAAAATCTATATATATAACGTTTATTTAAAGGGAAAGACCACTGATTTTTTATTTAAACATATTATTTTTATTACACATTTTCAAAGACAACCATCTGTATTGCAATTGCAATCGAATTAGCATAGCCGGTAATTAGTTAATTTAAAATGCAGACCTAACGTCATTGTTCGAAAACACGATAGTTATATCATCTAGTCGTGGCTGTCTCACTATTGCATGCGCCGGTGGATGCTTTCACATGAAGCCGAAAGTGAGGGTTCTTTCTCCAAGCGAAACAACAACAACAACTGGGATTAGTATAGATGGATTAAAAACATCGCTTTCCTTCGAATCAGCGGTCCCGACACCACTGGCAACAAACAAAAACATCACATGACAAATACATAACACTCACAGAACAATACAAATACATCACAAACATATCGGCTTCCAGTTCCTCTTTAGCTCAAAAAGCCCCAGGGCAACAGGAAGCTACCTCCAACCACACGCCAGAAAGGTAAGTAGAATATTCACTCATGAAATACGAATGAAAGGTCGCTCAAAAAGGGTTGTATAGCTGATTTTAAGCATGAATCTAAGTCTTCTCATCTGGTCATGATAACAGCAATACAGCCAAGATGTCGGCTCCGCAGTTTGCTTTGTGTTGCGAAAGTTACCGGTTTTGTGAACGTAAAGGCTATGAACCCACACAACGATCATGTTTTTTGAAAATGTGTTTCTTTCGAATGGATATAATTTAAACTAGTCGTTGTTATGAAACGACAACAAATGATGTGCTTTCCTGCAAAATATAGCCTTAAAAGTAAGCGATTTTATGCCTCTATACTCTATACTAATACCAGGTAAAAACCGCATGTCAACTGAAAACATGCTAAACGTATGTGTTACTCAAAGAGCTATTTTGATATGTATACATCATGCTAACATTGCGCTTGAACGACCAAGCTTGTGTATACGCCGTACGTGTTGTTACATATGCCTTCCAATTCATCCATAAGCAAACGGACACACTGGTGACCGACCGTGTTTTCGAACAATGCTGTCAGTCCCGCCTGTTAAATTAACTAATTAACGGCTATGCCTACTCGAATGCAAGTGGAGTACAGTACAGATGTTTGTCTTTGAAAACATGCAATAAAAATAATAAGTTTAGGTCGAAAATCAGTGGTCTTTCCCTTTAACCGTAATTCTAATCGGCAGTGCTCTCAACTTTTTAATAATATAAATCAACTGAACTATACAGGACACATATAACTGCTAAAACAAATACATCGAGCGTTTTCTTTGATATTTAAGAAAAATATACATGTCATTGAAACTATCTGTCATTTAAAACAGTTTATTTAAAATTTATCATAAAGTTAACATTTTGTGCTATGATACACACCGATCTATTGAAAGAACTTGATCACTGCATCGAGAGCAATGTTGTCAAACAAGTTTTTCATAGAGGTGATGATACAACTGTCGACATTGGCAAAGTCCAAAGAAAAATAATAAGTTTTTGATGTCGAATGCACGGTCGCATGCTAAACGCCTTGAAAGTTCTTAAATTTCATAAAGAACGCTTTTTATGTGTTGACTGTGTTTTATATGATTTCACATTTCACCAAACTAACCAGTGTTTTTTCCCATTAGAGGGCGTATGTGATGGAGTTTGTTTATGGACTTATCCAATACACAGTGTTTAAGTTTCAATATGTATTTAAGTTGAGAAATGGGCTTATTGTGCGCTTCTCTGTCTAGAATTGTGATTGAATGGATACCCAAACGCCCAGGTATCTAGCAGAACAGAAATTCTTCTCCATTGTCTTTTTGGTCTTTCCATTGATTAAGAATCTGGAGGACTGCTGACCTCTTGGTCTTAAAAATAGCTATATGCAAAAGGCAAGAAAGTAAATCAATGTATGCAGATAACGGCTTTCTTGAGATATAGTCTGAAACTTAGGTGTATGGCCAATAAAATAGCCTTAGCTTCAACAGAGAAGACGGAAACATCTGAAAGGAGACATACAGTGTATGCCACAGTCTATTTCAACTTCGACACTATTTTCAGGCTTTACTCCATTGGTCCAGATAAATAAGCCCTTTTGGTAGCCATCTTTTATCTCACCAAGGAGGAGCGGACATGTTTCCGGCTTCTTCCTTTTCTTTCTGTCTGTGGAAAACAAGTTTGGGTCTAGGAAACAGACAAACTGGAGAAAACGGAGGTGACGGAGAAGCGATGTCATTTCACTTCATGTGCAGCCAAATGAAATAAAATCAGACTGCGATCAAACCAACCCGCAAAGCCTGGACATTAAACTCGTAATTTTATTTGCCGATGGGGATTATCTCTCTAAAGATAAAACGGGGGCTTCCCACTCAATTATCACACGAATTGCCGCCCTCGGCAATCATCTAGAAAGCCAAGGAATATGGGGGAATTAACTTTTATAAAATTTCCTCTGTTTGCATTCAAAATGGTTTCTAACAATCGTGGGGAAATTAATACTAGATCATTGAGAGCAAAAAGACATTAGTAGGCTGCCTCGAACGACCGACACGCCATGTAGCGAAGGAACTTTCAGACATGGCATTAAACTTCCAAGGTGTCAATTTCACAACAACAACAACATAAATAACATTTCACACAATAATTAACCCGCTCTCCTTTATATTGAAGAACGTTATTTAGGTAAATTTAAAGTAGTCTACAGGTGGTCTTGGCACGGAACAAGGACACTTTTTTGAATAATTATTATTAAATTTTAGATCATGGTGGAGTTTTCTACATTGTCCCACACTGTCAATATTAACATACGTGTTTTGCAGTTTTGACCCGTCCAGCCAGGTTCACATCCTGATGATCCTGGGCATCTGCCATCTGTTTCACTACAGGATGAATTCCCAGTTAAACATTGTCCACATGTCTCCTTACATCCAGGGCCATACGTTCCGTTCTCACATTCTACAAACAGAATTATTGACGATATACCAATTGACAAATGTCTTGTTAAGGAACTTAACAGAAGTATTAATGTCGATGAAACATTAAGGCCGCGTATTGCTTGAATGGAGATGAACAAAAGTCATGTACTTTTTCGTATAGATTCTAATAGAGTTTGACCGTTACTGTATTTGTACGGTACACTATTATCTGCAAAACCTGCTTTGACTGAGTAAACGATATGGAGCGTTTTCTATTTTGAACGAACTCTGAAGAAATGTCGTGCATTTAATTAAGTTGTATAAGGCGAGTCTATACTATGATTTACATCATGTGACGGCTGAAAAAAATATCCACAACCAAAACATACTCCAACCAGTTATGTATTTCACTCAATGTCAAGCAATGTACACCCGTGGCCGTGGATTAGTGGGCAATGTTTCGGTTTACTTAGCCTACTTCGATGTACCTCTCACGAGTTGTAGTCCGCCTGTCGACCATACGTGTCAGTCACTTGATGTGGCGTTAGCTATCGCGGGGTGATTTTAACGAGGTTTCCGCCCGGTTTTCAACCGTATTTAAGCAAGGAACAGTGACAATCCGTCGCCATATAAGTGAAACACCATTCAGTACGACTTCATACCCGAAAACATTGTACAAAGTGAAATAAAACGTAACAAAAAGACAAAGAAGTTGATAACCCCCGCGAACCTTGAGAATGTTATACCTTATATTGTTCGTCACGTGTAATTGTTGTGGGGGAAAACCAATGTAGAATATATTATAAACTTTATTTGGTTTATTCACGAACCCTTCTTAAAAAATCAAATTTTTATTATTTTTATTTTTTTGGCGACGTTTCGGCTCAACGCTAGGGATAAAATGACAACATCAAGGTTGCCTACATCCAACTTGTTTCCATGGAGACGGACTATTTTTTGTTTAAAGCGGTAAATATAAAAAAATAACTGTTTACCATATTTAACAAATTTCACAATGATATCTGTGCAGCAGTTGTATAAAAAAACACTTCAAAAGTGGTTTTAGGCAGCATTTAAATAACCGGATTTCAATAAATATAGACTTTGCCGAAACAATATTGCACTGTTCACGAATATGCTAACTATTTACCTATAAGAATGCAATGTGCAAATTAGGTTGTTGACGAAGAAATGTAAAAACAGCAAAAGGCAGGAGTTCAGTATCTACATGGAGTAAATATAAAGTTTGGTAAAAGAATATAAAACTGTCCTCTGTATATCCTTCAGAAACCAAAGTATGGCACAAATTCACCTCTGAACAATTTATGGCAATATGCCTATTATTCAGGAGCTGTAGAAAAAACAGCAAAAAGCAATATTCAAGCACCCGTACTATTTGACGGTTTTCGAGATATGCCCCGGAAACTAAAACATGACAAATATTAACCGTTTACCCATATAATTGCATTGTGCACACTAGCTATGCACTGTACGAGTACAAATAGCAAAAAGGCACTAGTTAAGATATAAATTGAATATAAATTGGATATAAATTGAACACTTTCGTTAAGCACATTTCGCAATGATTCTTACATTGGGCCAGCATTATCCATCTATGCGTATACAGATTTATCAATCCCTCTTTACATGCTCTCACAATTAAATAGATTTCGTCTGCAACTTATATTGGACCAGCATTGTCTATGCATTCCAGAAGTTTAAAATATCTTCAGCCATCTTTGTATGAACTGATCAAGAAGTCGTTGTTTTACAGAAAATATTACACATTTTTGTTTAGGGTGACACCCTTTCCCAGATCATCAAAAATACCAAATGATCTAAAGCAGATTTTTTTCTAGGTTTCCACCAAAATAATATATTTTCCATTACCCTACAATCTTAAGATCAACATACGTGTCTTGCAGGTGTCATCCATCCAGCCTGCTTCACAGCCTGTACATTTACCATCTCTATGACTGCAGGATGAATCCCCACCTGAACATTGTCCACATGTCTCCTCACATCCAGGACCATAAGTTCCATACTTACATGCTGATAAAACAGAGAGAGTAATTTACAACCGATCCATATACTATTAGGCCAAACAGAATCACAACAATTTTGTTTGTTAATGTGAAGAAAACCACATAACAAGGTACTGTCAGGACGAGAAACCAGACTATAGGTTTAAACTGTCCAACAACTGAGTGACTTTTGACACTTTTATCAAGCCTTCTTCTCTGAATGAAACCGACAGAGCATGACAATGTCTATCATAGGAATACTGAAAAGGTCCGTTCTGTTATATTTGTGTTCGAGAACGACTTGATATATTCAAAGCTTTTCGTTTTATCAACATAAATGAAGTATTTTCTATTTTAATCAATTTGAGTTTAGATTGAGCCGATCGTTCAAAGGAGGAGAATCGGTATCACGAGTAGCGTCACGAGAAATAATTCAGCGTCCAACAACCAATCAACAAACAGTTCTTATACAAGGTACTTTTCAATGGTTACCTGTGTTACAGTCAGCCCCTGTGTAACCATCTTCACAATTAAATCCACTGTATTTATGTGGACAGGTACCACTAAACCTGTCACAGCTTTCTTCCCTTGAACGACAATGTCCACAAACTTCATTACAGTCATAGCCGTACCTTCCACTTTTACATTCTGCAACATGAACAAAATCATGACGATTATAAACTACATTCTAAAATAGAACCACCAATTAATGGGCGAAATTCGAGGATAGACGTGTGTCTCATTGCAGTACTGATGTGGAAAGCAGTAAATTAAATACAACAAAGCAGTGTGGCCGCCATGTGCAGCAACACAAGACATCTGGATAACCTTCCTTCAACCGATTAATTCCGCTTTTTCTTCCACCAAGAACGGAAAAGATAGACTTGCGCAATGAAAGCGTCCGATCGCGGATACATAAGCCAACAACATGGTACTCTGCTTGCTTGATTGGGTTCTGGCTTCTGCTGAACAAACCCCTAATCTGTGGAGATTGCGGGTGTTGGACGATTGCAGAATCTTTGCATTTCTTTTTTAAACACATGAGACCGTTATAATGGTTTAAATATTGTCCAAGCAACAAACCAAGCCCCCTCGAAGGAGCTGATAAAATCGGCGTACAACGTTTAAACCTCGCTGGAAGACAATATGCTGGACTACGAAGTTGTTTTGTAGCTCTGGATAAGGTTTTGACCACAAAAATGAAACTCAACTCAGGGAAGTACGCTGTTAAGTGTGTCCATAGACTGACTAGAGTACCCTAAATTTGAATAACCTATCCATCAGGCGATTTTATCCAAAAGAAGATTTTGAATCTTAGCTACTGCATACTTCGCCTTAAACATTCTTTTTTTATTTTAGACCAACCGATTAACACAGTCCGCGTTGTGTACGGAATTCACAGTTTCCACCGCGTTGGATTCACAACATTATGTACTCCAAATTAAATTTGCGCATTCTAAAGCCATATAAAGTGTGTAGATATACTGTGCATTAGGCGGTAAAATGACATCAGGCCAACAAAATGTACTCTTTTGGTGCATTGTAATACATCTATCTCAGCTGAGCTTAATGATCACACCAAAATGACGGGAATCCCCGAGGTTTAGCCAATTGCTGTTTCTTCGATGATATCCCTATTGTTCTGATGTGATGACGTTATACACAGTGTTGCAACAACGATTCTTCTCGGCTGTTATTTGCTCATGATAAGTCGTGGACGAGTTTTTGACCAATGGCAGATTTGCGCACCTTCAATCCTGCGGGATTCATATGATTTCTTCGAGATTTATGAGACACAAGTTGTGAAACTAACGTTATCCACTTAGCTTTCTATTTTTGTACAATTTAACAGAAATAGACCGTGTCAAAACAGTGAAGGTAATGAATCAAATCATATTTTAAAACTCTAATTTTTCGAAAGAAACAAAAAGTAATTAAAAATGCTCTATCGTGAAATAGGTATTAATTTTTCGTGAAACAGTGCCGCCACCTCCCTGTTAAAATGGTTGTTTGTCTGTCCACGAGCATGCTGTTTAAACGAGCGACGCTACAGGTTAAAACCATTCTCCCTGTAGGTTTGGTGGCGTGGGATCTCCTTTTTGCGAATTTGCGTTTTGTCACCAACATTAATTTACATATAGGGTGGTAGAATAGAAAAATTAAAAAACCGGACCACCACTCAACAGAGGATGACTGAACGACTTGGTCCGCAAAATCTTACACCAAAACGTAGCCTTATTTTCTATAATTATTTGTAAAAAACACATTGTCTTTATTATTTGGAGAAAAAGACATTATTATGGTTTCAATTCGATTAAAATCTCATATATGATATGCCTTCTGGTCGGATGAACAGCAGGTGTAACGTGATTGAAAGACATTGTTGTCCTTGATTAATGAAATTGGTCTATCACAACCTTTTCTCACTGTGGTGATGGTACCATTTATGTCGCACATGTGGAAACACTGTAGGGCCTACCTGTTTTACAAGTGTCTCCTGTCCAGCCTGATTCACACCCAGAACACTTCCCATCCACATGATTACAGGATGAATTCCCACCTAAACATTGTCCACAGGTCTCCTTACATCCAGGACCATAACGTCCATTCTCACATTCTATAAAATAAGAAATACAGATATATTGACTTACAATCTCTCCCAATAACCAGTATATAATGTGTATTTCAAAATGTTTATTACACTGGCTCCGAGAAACCGACTCCTTAAAAGTTCATCAATCGTCCTTGTTCTAGATAATCTCTCAAAGACCAGGTTGTGCATGGCTTCTTATATTGAATTGTTATGGGTAAACTACACATCTCGAGAGAAAGGTAATAGCAGTTGACATGGTCTCGAAAATATGCCACATATTTGTGACACAGAGATTCTCAGGTAGTGTTATTAAGAAATATAACTTAACTCATGAGTA
Organism: Mopalia vespertina; assembly: GCA_030265115.1. NCBI lineage: Eukaryota > Metazoa > Mollusca > Polyplacophora > Chitonida > Mopaliidae > Mopalia > Mopalia vespertina. The sequence continues at coordinate 8,552 of JAQQZZ010103069.1, forward strand.
CCACACATCAATGTTTATGTGTTAATTTGTATACTCTTACATGTATTCATTTCATATTAATTTTCATTTTTCATTTCCCGCTGTATTGCATAAATGTACGCGAGATAAGCCTAACGACTTAATGTGTACAAAGTCATTAATAAAATTATGTTTATAAAAAAATTAAAAAATTAAAAAAAAAACAGTTATAAGTAAAGTTGGGACGAATTACAAATGAACGGACTCCACACCCAACTGTCAATTCAATGAATATCAGCGGAGGGAGAATCTAAACAGGGCATTGCCAGGAAAGTATGTACATGTAACTAACGGGCTTGTATGCATAAACTGCTTTGTCCAATGCATTACCATCTAAACAGATGTATTATATATGAAATGAAAGTCCCTATACTCCAGCCTTGGAAATACAATTTTGTTTTTCTCGATGATGTATAATCATGCATGTATTTTAAGGTTACAAGAGAATGGCGCACACGTTAATGTTCATTTGTCAGCAGTCAGTGGAGGCAATAAGATGTTGTCGCTCAATGATATTTTATTTAAAACCCGCGGCCTTTTGGATAGTGTTTGCGCTTACTAATCCTACTTCGATGTACCGTCCACAGGATAGAGTCCGTCTATCGACCGTCAATTATATGAGTGAATCACACGATGTGGTTCGTCAATCGCTGTGGTGGTTTTTACAAGGTTTCCTCCCAGCTTTCCACCGTAATTAGGTAAGAAACAGTATCAAGTGGATAATTCGTCATTATATAAGTGACAAACCCTTGAGTACAACGTTAAACCCTAATTAAAAAAAGAAACAAACAGGTCTTTTATTTATATACATATATTCGTCACAAATTTCATTTTTCTTACTGCTGGGAAATTATTTTGTCTCTGTCGTCCTTATACAATTTAATTTTGAAAGAAGTCGAATAGAAACAAACTGATGTCTTTAACGATCGACAATAGGTTTACTCTCGCCCTGGATGTAGTGAAATTGAGCTACATTATTAATACACTTTGATTTAACCCAAGCCATAATTTCCTATATTTTATTTAATCACAATTGCAAACATTGCGTTTTGGAAATAGAGGAAATTAAACATCAACCGTGGGATTTTTTCAAATAAATACGCCACTTGGTTTGCATCTTTTATTACTACTTTCATGAAACCCAATAGACAAAGTGCCAGAATTGTATTATTTTCTGTAGAAAATTGAATTGCATGCACTATTTACGCTTTCAAGGAAATTATTTTAATGGAAAATACTGTATTCATGTGCCAATTTATATGCCGAATTTTCGCTCTGTTTAAAAAGGGATTTCATTAAAATATTACTTTGTTGATGGAAAAATGAGGGTGAAATAAATTAGTTGAATTAAGTTTTTTTTCTTTCACACTCGATAAACATATACATTGACTATGCTTTAATTTAAACAAACTATAAACGGAATCATATTTTTAAAATGGTATTTGTTATTTGTTGAACAGCAGTAAATATTAACGTTGACATAACCGTGGTCTGCTTTTTTTCTCCTCCACCGCTGACGTCCGTATAACCCCAAAACATTCTCCCTAGCAAGGAATAAGTCCTGTATTTAGTAACTAATGTACCGGGCAACAGTACATCATAATGACGCTTGCCTCTTTGCTGTATAACTTTATCAAGGCGAGAAATTGGTAGTTTATCTTAATTGTATTATTACTAGATTAAACACAGGGTTTATAAGAACAAAGTAGCTAGTTGTTAGTGAGTATACTTTGTGCATGGAGACGCGTCTCAAGTTAGCGTAATATGTTTGTTGGCTACGATCATTGCTGTAGAAGGTTGCACGCCGTCAATGTGAAATAAACTTAAAACTTAAAACACTTCGATTAAAGACCGGTATTATTAGACTAAACTAGCCAGTAGCGAGTGAGCCCGTTCGGTGTCCCGTAGATATAGAGTCTCGGGAGGTTACGCAAGCCTATCCTATAATGCGCTTTGTATTGGAAATCCGTGTATAAGTTTTGTCTGAATCCATTGATGTCGACTTTCGCTCGCCGTCTCATGTTAAATAACCTCTGCCTAAAATGCCAATCAAACCTGTGGATTTATATTGTTTCATGATATACCACTACATTCAATGTAAATGAGTCAGCCTTAAAACGCGTAAACACATTATCAGTAGCGCTTAACCGCTGAACAAAATCCGCCTTTCCTTATCTTTGCGATCCGGAATTCGATACTTTCGCTTTTTCCAGATGTAGGTCCTGAAAATAAACCTGACCGTATGAGATCTGTCTTAACTGTCCCATTTGTAAGCTGTAGGGTAATGTCAACCTTAATAACCGTATTCATCATCTCAAAGCGAATGTATTTAGATATGCTGTCAGACAATACCACTTATATTACCTACGGCAATGTGCTCCGATAATATCAAATGGAAATGAAGTTTTCTGTGGTTAAGGAGAAAAATGAACCTTTGTCTATGAAAAATGGTTTGTCTCCCTAATTTGCTATTAAGACTTGACTTTTTGGTTTCAAACAAATCAAACGAAATTAGTATTGGAAGTTTCAAAAGTAAATAACGTGGGCTTTGTGAATTGCCATTCGAATTTACTAACACTCAGTAGTAGATAGGCCTACATGTAGTTGTGTTGAGAACTAGTTCCTATCGGCTAAGTAAATGACCCTAAGTATTCAAATTCAACAGTGTGATCATCTGTGGAAAAACTACACGACGGTCCACGTAAGTGGCGATACATGACACTGTATTATTTTGTAGATTATAAAACTATCCCGGGTGGCAACACTTAAACGTGGACAGTATTCCGTCAACCGCCGATCTCAGAATAGTAACTTTCACAGAAGCAAATTATGCAGCTTTTATTCCATTAGCTTACATCTGCCCAATGCTCTGTTGAATGCTATTTCACCATCCGAAAGAAAGGTGGTGATTTAGACTGCTTAGAAAAAATAAACACCCTTTATAAGAAAGCTGCTAATTGAAATTAAATTGAAACTCTCATTTCTCGCTCGCTTTCATGATTACTCAATGTATATGCCCATTTCGTACGAAACAACGTATACAATATATTTTTAGTATAACAGAGTAATAAATACCCGAACAAAATCCTATGGAATACTGTAGGACCATATAAGATCCTACAGGATTTTTGTATAGGATATCCAAAATCCTATAGGATCGTATATGACTTTTCTGTTAGGGTAAGATTCCAAGACACGGGAAAAATCTTTATTTACAGTAGAAAATAATTTCAGATTTCAGCACACATATTGTGATGAAATCCTGCACTGTAATTATATGCTGGCACGGACCTAAGGCCGACCATTACAAGGGTTTCGATATACGACATTACGACAACAGAGCCACACCCCTATGCAAAACAACATTGCGGCTAACAATATAGGCAATATTGCAAGGTAACCCCCAAACGTTGATAGAACCTTGTGAACTTCGTTTTCCCACATCATGAAATATTAGACTTTGAAAACGTAACAATTTGAAAGATTTAATTATCTAAAAACCGACAGCGGGAAATGATGATGTAAAGACATGCTGTCGTAATTTGCCGTAAAGTAGCAATGTCATTTTGGAAAGGGTCGTCATTGTTTGGAGCACCGTCATAGCTAGAAACCTCCGTATTCTTATTGCAAGAAACGGTTTGATGGATGATACGTTTTTATACACAAAGAGGCCTTATATCTACTAGAGAAAGCAGTTGCTGTTGCATAAGGTTGTCTGTGTTCACATAGTTTATTTGGCCCAGTCTGCATTTTTTCACAGTCTATTCGGAAGGCCTGATACAGCTCCTATATAAATATAGAACGAATGTTAATCCTACCGTTCACGCTATGTTGAGTTTTTTATGTAACAATTGTAGACAACTCCGTCTTATATTTTATTAACATCGATTACGAAATGTGTTTATGTACTACACAACATCGATCAACAATAATCATTACCATACTAAAATCAAGTTATCAAACACATAAGAGATCCCGATGTAACACTCTTAGAAATAATGGTTCTTTGACGGTTCTTTAGAAAGGACGATGGTTCTTTATATAACCATTACGACAAAAACTATTCTGTGCTATAAGAAGAAATGGAGATACTTGGAACAGTTGCTGTGAGGTTTCAATTCCGAACCATAACGGGTTCCACCAGAGACATGACTGAAGAACTTTAAAGGATTCCATTAGAACCATATTTTTCTAAAAGTGTAGAGCCCGTGATTTTAACAACATTTGAAGGTAATACAATCGATCAATAAAATGCAGGAAGAACGCTGTTAGGCATGGTCTTTGCTTACTTAAGTGGAAATACTTACTTAAGTAAGCAAAGACCATGCCTAATGGAAATACTTACTTATAAATATAAAGACATAAGTAAGTCTGTCCAATTACACTATGTCAAGCTGAGATGTATTAACAACTAAATCACTAAACGCCAAAGACATCTGGACCATCACAGACGGTTGGCGATGGAACGAATTCTAACACAATTTGTATGCCTCGTGAGATTTGGTCTATACTGATCAAAACGATTTCCTTGCTACACCAAAACTCTCGCAATCTAGCTCATTAGTATTGCTTCCACACAAGGCATTATTTTGTCATATAATTTCCAACTGAGAACAACTGCTTTATGGTAGTGTTTTCTTACAAATGATTATATTTTAGCAGTATCAATAAGTTATTTGGTACAGTACAGTGTTATGAATCAAGACATTAAATCAATACCGGACGCTTGGCATTCCCACTCCATTATAGATGCGATCATTTATATAAGTTATGTCCTAACTTTATAGTGGGGGTGTTTGAATTAGTTTTCTGTTGAATGTTGAATAAAACATGTAGAAAACCAGTCAGCTTATTGAATGAATAACCAACACGGTTTCTCGTGATTTTAGGGTTTATAGACATACGGAAGGCTTTAGTTTTATCAATTCCATCCTATTTCCCTGTCATTGTTTGTTATTAGCCTGTAGATGATGAAGATATAATTACCTTACCAATCTCTCGTTATAAATTGGAAGTTTATTCTTTCAAGCAATTACCAATTTTCCAATATTAAGTTTTCATGCAGAATAAAACTCACCTTGGGCTATATTATAATTCACTTTGCCACTATATCTTGTTTATACACACATATAGCTGTTAGGTGCAACGACATACTGAATATACTTGCCGACAAACATTTCACCATGGCTTAAGCTCTAGAAGCTTTTTCTATGGAACTATATGCAGCATTTGACTAGAGAAGGAAACATTTTATCATCCTTTGCTGGCTGATATTTCAAACTGTTCTACTATTCGTCTATGTTAATTACCCGTGGGTTCATTCCCTATTGAGTGTTAATTGTTTTATTGCGCTGGGTTTGATGAAGTTTACGGCTCCCTATCGGAATTTTAGATCTATTATACTTATTTATGTGATTCCAGTTTTCGAATAGCCAATTATAAGTTTCTTAACATAATAATACTCACTTAAGGCTATATTAATATTCAATTTGCGTATTTATCTATTTTGTACTGATTGACACACATATAGCTGGGAGATATAATTATATAATGAATATTTGTACCAAATATCAATTCATCATGGCCTATAGCAAAACTGTCTTTTTTATTCTCTAGAACAGTATGCAACATCTGATTGCAGCATTTTTTTCTTTGACATATGGGTTATCGATAAGTTCTCTTCCTAATAAAGATTAATTACTGTTTTGCCCGGACACACGTCTATTACACTTGTCGCTAATATGGCTATATTTTTCTGCTACGATATATATTATGATGCTACGTGTGCTGATCCAACCTGGTGTGGTAGAGTGTGTTTCTAATTGGCACCATACGCCTTATTGACAATAATTTGGATCATGTGCTCATTTTTCATATTGCAATGTGCTTGCATTTGTCAAAGGCATCGGGTATAGTGGCCATCAACCATTGCCTGATACGATATCATATACATGAAATGTGATGTAAAGCTCCACCTAAACAACCATCAGCCTAATCCAAATCATACACTGAAAGACTAACCATTAGACGCTCATTTAACAATACATGACATTATTATACACCTTACTGTCCATCCCTGGGATGTTATGTACAAATTACAACCGTCCAATATTCTACAATAATGGATACCGACCTTCTGACGTAACATATTTGACGGACTACCTCGAGTTTAACAACATGCAGATGCAAAACAAAAAAATAATAAAAAAAAATAGCCGACGATTTGACAGCCGTTGATTGAAATTCTGACGCAGAAATAAAAGAGCTCCGTGTGCCATTTTCAGACAAAAAAAGCCACAAAAACGACATTCAGACGTTGGTGAACGGCACTTAAACATATACTAAAGTTAAAATATGCACTGGTTCTCACCTTGTTTTCTTTTCAATAAATTTCATTTTGAAACTCTGACATCGAAATCATATTTACTTGTGCTCACGATTCTTCTATAATGCGCATGAATATCTTAAGTAAAAAAATTAGCTTGTTCGCAGCGAGACATTTTGTTCCTTTCTATACCACAAAGTCTTCTGTATGTACGAGCCCTGGTGCTGCCGGAAGCTGCGAGCTTGTGAGACCAACATTATTATACATACATTATTTGTATAGGTTATTTTACTGCTAACGCTTAACCTTTCATTGTCAGACTAGGTCTGTAAAATAAGAATACTCCTATGACAATACCGATCTCAAAATAAACTACGCATTCGATATTTCTTCGCTGCTCACTGCGGTTATGCAATCATTCTAAGTTGAGTACTGTAAGCGATATTCAGTCATATAATAACCATATTCTTTATCTCCAATGGAAATGTCTCAGACATTCTCTCAGACAGGCCATACGGCCTGCGGCAGTTTCCTGAAATAACACAGAATCCAGAGACAGTTATTTAGATGTTATCCAGAAAAAAAGAAAGGAACAGTAATACAATCGATATTGACCTGTACAATTGCTTGTGCTTCTTATATCAAGCTAAAACAAAATTCAGTACAACAGAATTAAAACTTGGCCCCAACTGACAATGATAGAACAGATCTTGTAGAATGTTAAGTTAAGTTAATTTATTCACCAAGTTCATAATACAATTGAAGTTCATTGTAAATTAACAAAATGGCGGGAATAAAGCCAAAAAGGCTTGCTATATCCCAGTCATATTAAATAAAACAAAATAGCATGGCGCATATACATACATATATATATATATATTTAAACATACATATATATTTTGAATATACATATACATATATATACATACATACATATATATATATTATTGAAAGGCAAGACAATTAACACTTAGTAACTTTTAGAAGTAGAGGTTTTAACAGATAACATATATACAGATGGGAACACGTTAATCTGGGTTGTATTTGTTAAAAAGATATACCTTGACTTTGGCTTTGAATAAAGACATTGAATTTAATAGCTTTAGATCACTAGGTAGTCTGTTCCATTCCCTGGGTCCAGAAATTTGGAGCGAAAAATAAGCGAGGTTGGAAGCAAAAAATGGTCGATATAGGTCGGTACCATGGTGTCTTGTCGGATAGCAATGAACAGATGCTTGCAAAATGAATAGATTTGACACCAAAAGAGGCAGACATACACGCTGATAAACAAATTGATAGACCAAAAGATTAGTTGATAA
>JAQQZZ010103080.1:171-10435 GCA_030265115.1 Mopalia vespertina
CTTCACTCATAACATTGGCACTCTGTCTTGTCATTGTTTGTTACCAGTGACATCAAGGGTGGGTTCCTTCACTCATAACATTGGCACTCTGTCTTGTCATTGTTTGTTACCAGTGACATCAAGGGTGGGTTCCTTCACTCATATGGTTGGCACTCTGTCTTGTCATTGTTTGTTACCAGTGACATCAAGGGTGGGTTCCTTCACTCATAACATTGGCACTCTGTCTTGTCATTGTTTGTTACCAGTGACATCAAGGGTGGGTTCCTTCACTCATATGGTTGGCACTCTGTCTTGTCATTGTTTGTTACCAGTGACATCAAGGGTGGGTTCCTTCACATAACATTGACATTGTCTTATGAGTGAAAGGAACCACCGTGAGTACAATGTAGGCAAACTTAAGGTGGTTATTACTCATTGAGAAGAGTTGTTTATGTCTGCAGGACTCCTTCTTGTCATATAACAGTAATAGTATGACATTTTATGGTTTCTTTTCATGTATATTTCACATCTAACTACACTAAGTTTTTATCTGGAACATGAACGATTTTTGTTTAAATTAAATTTTTTGAATTTAACATTTTTTCCAGGCACATGCTTTCTTCCGTCATATAGACTGGAGTGATTTAATTACACGAAAAGTGGAGCCTCCATTTCGACCATCAGTGGTGAGTTAGTCAACTATATCACCTGTACCAGGCCGTGGAAAGGGAACTTCGTGTTGCCCTGGTGCTCTCAGAGCTGATGGGCCACATGAAGCCAATCTGTCAGTGGTTGTTGGCTCACATGATCATCCTGTCTCATCATTATTTGTTGCCAGTCCTGTCGAGGGTGGTTTCCTTCATTATGACAAGCATTGTTTTTAAATCATCTGATAACATACTCCCGTTGTGTAGAAAATTCAGTTCCCATCTGTTTGGGTTTCCGAAATTAATGTATTCCTCAACTAAATTTTCCCAACTAAAGCCAGATGAAATGATCTAGGTTTATTTAACTATGTTGAGAGTCTGCATACACAGGCTTACGATGAACACAAGTTACAATTTTGATGTGCTTATTGCTACATTTATCACAAGCTGGAAAACTTTTCAGAAAATATAAGATATTTTTGCCAAGCTGGGCATTTCACCTTCACGTTTTCATGCTGCTCACTGCTCATGTGTGAGCTGCTAGTTTTCACTATCGAGAATATCTGATTATCAGACAATCAGTGTGAACTAGTGTCTTGACTGGTTTGCTGTGAATTCGGCAGCACCAGTTTCCCCTCCATGCAGGCATACTGATGATCTCTTTCTCTTTTGCTGCATGCTGTCATATAACTGTGAAATAACTGACGTTAAACCCCAATCAAATAAACAATAAATTTTTGCTGTACGGTGTTTTGCTGAATATGTCTCTATTAAACATTATACAAGCATTCATGATAATGAACTCATGTGAAATCCACATTAGCTTAGGACTGATTTAATGACTTCGGGAAACCTTAAAAATTGATTGCCCTTAATTAAATTTAGACGACTATGAGACAAAAATGTTCTGTCTTCATCTCCACAGCACAGGGGTGTTTCGTCTTTACTGTTGTATATGTAACATGTTCTTGTTTTAATTTCCAGTCTGGGGATGAAGATGTGAGTCAGTTTGATACAAAATTCACTAAACAAACGCCTGTAGATTCTCCAGATGACACAGTTCTCAGCGAAAGTGCTAACCGAGTCTTCATGGTCAGTTTGTATACATCTCTCAATAAGAGCCCAGAACCCAGAGATTGCTTGTGTTATATGACACAGTAAATTCCACATTTTCAATTTCTCTTGCCGACTATGTTGTTCTTGTACTGGTTTTGTGTCTAATTGTCCAGGTGGCGGTTGGGAGGGAACATCCTGCTGCCCTGTTGCTCCCAGAGGGGCAATAGGAAGTTAGTCAGGATCACAAACAGATTGCTCTGTCTTGTCTTTCTTGCCAGACTTCTTGAGGTTGGCTTCCCTCAACTTTTAGCCTAGGATGCCTTCATATGAGTGAAATGGCCTAAATTATGGAGCGATCCCCCTAATCTAACAAACAAACAAATATATTCTTTGGTTGTGTAAGTTATGTACATGTAGAACATTGCCTCCATGTAAATCTTAAATACCATGCAAGGGTATTTAAGACCAACCACTCCGTGTATTCCAATGTGTTGTTTCTTAGAGTCTTCACTTTACTGTGGTGAACTCTCTATAATGTTTATTTCATATGCATTGTGAAATTGGTGATAATATATACTATCTTTCTCTTGGAACTTCTGGACATATTAGGTGGGTGATTGGGGGAAGCTTCTTGTCATGTGAGTGAAGTAACCTTAAGTATGGCGTTAAACCCCAATCAATCAAACAAACACATGTTATCTTAGAGCTATCCTGTCGAGAATCCGTCTAAATAGCAGTATTCCCATTGATGAGTTTTCAATGTAGAAACTTACGTCTTCAATAAAAGATACTCCTGGATTCTTATGATTCAATATCTGGCTTTCTTGACCATGGTTTTGAAATAAATCTGAAAAAATTGCAAAACTATGAATCAATGTGTGAATTTTATTGGGAATCCGTTTAGAACGAATGAGTTTTGGTTTGGACTTTTTAAGGACTTCTAACCTTAGTGTGTCTTAAAGTAGGACGTACAGCAAACCACTGCAAATAATAATATATATCATTGTATTGGTTACAATTTTCATTTTCCTGTTTTGCAGGGATTCACATATGTAGCCCCGTCAGTATGGGAGGAAATGAGCAAGCCCTGGATAGCTGAAAAAGAACCTCGTTCTCCACGAAAAGTCACGGCAAGTTACAGGGGACCAATCAGGTGCGACTTGGCCCCAAATGTCAACAGCAAATTGCTGAACTTGGGGGCAATAAACTATTTGCTTTTTTAATTTTATTTGAAAGTTTTTTTGTTTTCTTTAATATTAACACGCAACAAAATTATAGGAAAATTCTTCAATTTTGTTTTTAAATTTATGTTTGATAATATATGAATTTCTACTTTTTTCTCAAATTAGGCCTACTTCAATATCATTTTTTTCTTTTCTTTTTTCCTTTTTTTCATTGTTTTTCTTTAATCTTTCATCGGCCTTTCTCACCTTTTTGCTCTTCTATTCTTAATGGGCAGAACATTTTTATCCCTACACTTGCATTGATCGACGTGGCTGTGGCATAGTGGATAGCGTGTGCACTTACTAATCCTACTTCGATGTACTATTCACGGAATCAAGTCCATCTGTTGAACATCCAGTATATGAGTGAGTCCCACGATGTGGCTCCAGCAATCGCAGCGGTGGTTTTTATGAGGTTTCCTCCTGGTTTTCCACCGTAATAAGGCAAGGAACAAGGTGAAGTGGACAATCCGTTGTCATATTAGTGAAATACCATTGAGTACGACGTTAAACCCCAAACAAACAAAGCATTGATCCACACTTTTGAGACAATATTTGTTGAAAATTGTGATTTTGTGATCATTAATAGAATCATAGGTTTTTTTTCGGAACTATCAGAATGACAAAGTGGTTACATAGTGTAGATTAGAATCCAACCAGTCTGTTTCCTGTGAACTGCCCACTCACTGCGCAGTGGTGACATAGTGTACATTAGAATCCAACCAGATTCTATGTTTCCTGTGAACTGCCCAGTGTACGAATCCAATCATTCTGTGTGAGGAATTACAAATTATTGTAAAACCTTTCAATGCACATTAGTCAATGTGTCTAACAGAACAAACTTATTGGCATAGTTTTCACAGAAATCATCACATAAATTAAGCAACGGCAGAAAGTCTGTTATAAACCTACAATTCATATTGAATAGAAGTTCTATGTGTTTATTAAACTGAACACAGATAACTTCATGTTACTCAACATTTTGAATTTTATCAAATGGAACATATGGATTACAACACACCTCTTCCTTATATTTTGTTAGATTTATGTTCTGCATTTTTTTCAGTATAGGAAAATTCCCCCACAAAAAAAAAATCTGTATTTTTTCTTTTTTTGTTTCATGAATTTAAAATATTTGCTTGCAGTTGTCATAGTTATTCTGTTCATTTGGATATTTAAAGTTTTTAAAAAATTTTAATTTAATTTTTTTTTTTTTTAAACTTTTGATAATGATTTCAATGTTTATTTCCAAGGGGTTCAGCAGTTTGGTGTTGATAAGTTACACTATATTAACCATTTTATTAATATTTATGTTGTATGCTCTAATTATCATACAGTCTGCATCACATTTCCTTTGTTTTTGATCTGATTTTTTGTTAAAGTTCTTGTTTTGTTTTCATTTGAGTCAAACTAATTTAACCCTCGCCCAATCAACTCTTTTGTATCTTTGTTTCTCATCTTTAGCTTTTTTACAAAAGGTGAGTGTGTCCGTTTTTATTTAGTTCCCTTTGAAGTGTTTTTGGCATTTATAGCATGATAAATGACTGCCCATGTCTATATCTCTGCCTCATTTTTAGCGCCCCGTCATATTTGCTGTGCGCCTTTGCTTTCAGATAGTAGCGGGTTTCACGATTTTAATTTCATCAGATTTTTTGTTGCATTTCTTTCTCTATTTAGTATCACCAATAATTTAAATTTTTGATTTATTTTTGCCAGTGTAGGTTCACAATTGCCCTCATTTCATTTTAAAAAGAACTCCTCTTTTAAGATTTTTTTCTTTTTCATTCTATTTTTCGTTATTATTTATTTTGCAGTATTTTTTCTCCTTTTTTCTAATTTTTGGACCCTTCCTTAGTTTTCCTCATGCTTTAATATCTTTAGCTAGGTTTTTCCATAAATTTTGTTTTAAAAAGGATACTTTTAAAGAAGGGTCGGGAAGGTAGCAAGAACATACATGTCAATGCCATTCTGAGATAGATACCATTCTGTGAATTTCCATTCTGTGTTTCATTATCATCTGAGATACTTTCAATTGTGTGGTAGTTTCCATTTTGCTTTCTAAGATGGTTACCATTCTGGGATACCGTTCTGAGATTAATGCAATTTTGAGATCATTTCCATTCTGAGATGCCTCACTTTTGGAGATATTTTTCATCTGAGATACTTTCCATTTTAGGTATCCATTCTGTTTTCTAAGATAGATACCATCTGATACCATTTTGAGATAATATTTGATCTAACATAATACCTGCTCTGAGATAAATTCCATTTCGAGACAATTTCCATTTTGAGATATTTTCCATTTTGAGATAGATTCCCTTCTGAGATGTATATTATTTTGAAATAGATACCATGCTAAGATCCATTTATTTGAGCATTCAACAGATCCACTTTCTGATCTGGTAAAAGTGATAAATCACAGATAAGATAAAGCCTCCTAAATAAATCCATATTGTTCGTCATAAAATTAACAAATTCATCCAATATAAATGTGTGAAATTAACAAACATTGCATTTTTTAGTTAAGATATTAACAGGTTAAAATGTCACTGATTTCATTTTCCATTAATTTAAAAATTATTATTATCCTTTTTACTAAAAGCCTGCATCTAAACTTTTATCCATATTCAAAATTGTTTCTCTATATTTAAATGATATATTGAGGGATTAAGAATATTTGAAGAGCCACAAACTCAAATAAGTTGTCAAATTTATGTCTATAAAATATATATATCAGAGTAGGGTAAACAAAAATCCGCTTGTACAATAATAGGAGGTTCTAATGATATTTGGAAATGTATTCTTGTCTAGTTTTATGTCTTTGTAAGCTGCTATATAATAATTTGTGACCCATCCCATCGAAACGGGCAGTAAGTCACATAGGCCCGTATTGTTCTAGCACTCATAACAGAAATGTATGTCATTTTTGGTCGACTCTCAGATTTTCACACAAAACACTTCATAAGGTCACACCAATTTTATTTTGTGGTTCACGGGCAGAACGTTTTTTTTTTTCCCCCAAAGTCAGAGGAGGAAATAAAAATAAAACTGGTTCTGTATCAAACACATCAACAAAGGTAAACACCGTAAACTTATCATTTATCGAAAGACGGTTTTAGAATACATGTTTTTTAGCACTGGGATGACTGTTTCAGAATTAAAACACACAAAAATTCACGATCGGAACGTCAAATGTCAAATAAAACAGACGATTTTTTTCTTTTATTTTGATTGCATTTTCTCCATTTTTGAAGTCGGAGGGCCCGTGAACCACAAATTAAAATTGTTACGCCTAAGTACCTTATTTATATATTCCAAGAATGGATATAATCCTAAAGATGTTTGTAAGCACAATTTGTGCACCATATGCAACAAGAATGGCTGAATTTGAGTGAAAAACATTGATTTTTTCCGTAACTTCTATCCCATTTTGCACCATTCCCCAAAAATGTGGAGATCACTGTTTGGTATTGTTCCGGCTGTGAATAGAAATCTTTTGGTTGTGAAATTGTTAGTATTAAATGTTGGTTGCTAACAAAATTTTTTATCTTTCAATAACTCATTTTTAACCTTAAGTTCTCAAAATGTGGTTTTGAAATTCTCTCCAATTGACCTGGATGTATGGAATTTGTGTGTGGGATAGCCTTGATATGCAGACCATATGGTAGAGCAATATAGAGGGATTGAATGAACAGAAAATCTTTCAGCAAGAATCAATCTTTAGACAGTTCCTTTTACATGTTACAAGCTTTGTATTTATTTCCTACAACACAACACTCCGTCTGCTTTGAACTGTTGTTTATAAAAAAATCATCATTCACATGACCGCATACATGGTATAGCTGAAGCACAGGTGAATTAGGCATTAAACTCTAATCAATCAATCAATCGATCACACTTTGAATGGGTAACCCAGAGTCGTTGAAATATAGGAGAAATCTGCCTCTTGTTTGGCTTGACTCCATTCTAGTGGAATGTTGTTTACCACTGCTAAAGCAGGGGGGACTTGGTAATGCTACTTGGATCCGTCCGTCCGTCCTTCCTTCCTTCCATCGTTAGTTTAGAAACAAATCCACCTAACTTGGTATGTAGCTTCCTCCTGTTAAGACGACGGATGTGATTGTATTTCACCAAATTCCATAAAACAAAATGTCCATTATAACATAATTTTAAAATATTCCTGCCTGTGAACAGGATAAGTAGAGAATAAATTCACAGATTAACTTCGAACATAGTTTATGTCTTATTGAACATTCTGCACCAATATTAATCAAATTCATTTGGTTTGGGCCCTAATGTGCATCCAAGTTTCATTTATTAATTTTGACTTCTGCTATGTCGAGCCTGATTTTCTGAAGTTTAAATTACACATTAGATTAAATATTTCCTTTTCTGTGTACAATAAATGATAGATTTTTTCAATACCAGGCCATAAGCAACACTGCCTGTTGTTTTAACTAGTTTGGAACTGTTTTTCTATAACATTTTTATGTATAGTAATACATAGCTGTGTTATCTACACTTTAAATAGAGTCAAGTAGCAGGGCTTTCAAGTAGTTAGTGTGATATGAATTTAAAATAATAGTAAATTTATTTTCTAAGATAACCTCAATTTAGAGCTTCATCTGTGTTGTCAGTATATTGTGGCCTCTGCATGATCAGGTGGTATTTTAGAGAACACTCATCAATATGTTACAAATGTGGATGTGCTGCCTTTACGGGAGAAGCATTAATCCCACAACATAGTGAAACTCTTCACAATTGAGTGTGTCTATTTACTGTTTGAGAACAATACCTTAACTTAAGCTCATCGATAAACCTCCAACCAATTAGAGTTTAAATGTAAAGTATGAATTTCTACGTTGCGTTTCTTTATAAAGAATTGATCATTGATGGTTAGTTGACAGGGTTTGGTCCTATTCCACAGAAGCGTCCCATTGGCTGCCTGAAATCACCCTATTACACCACTGTTATAGTATTCAAATAAAGTAGGACTAAGTTAAGGCAATGAGTGGTGGATGGAGAACATTTCCTGTGTCACTATGTTCTTTAGGTACAGGGGAACACGTAGCCACTCTATTGTGTCATCCAGCAATGTAGATCCGGGAAGGGATCCATCAGCATTAGCAACAAATACATACAAGACATGACAATCACAAGGTGCTTCATAGAGACCTCACCTACTGATTGGCTTCCTGTTATTCCTTGGTTGTGAGATACACACTTCATCATATTGCCTCATCTGTTCAAATGTACACCCCCCTGTCACAGTGTGTGTGTTTCCATTATCTTCTCAAGGGTGGTTTCCTTCACCCATTGGGCGGACACCCAATCATATAGATGAATAACTTGAAGCATACCATCGAACACCAATTAAACTGACTCCCCCTAGACAAAGAAACAAACTATTTGTTCTTAGTTTTATCAAAAAAGGTCACCTAGTTTATAATTCCAGTTTATAATCCAACTTAAATCTGAAATAGACACACAAGACAACTGGCTACACTTATACTAAAGAGAAAGTTCAAATAATGTGTAAATTGTTAAACAGATTTAAAAATATTCTTAAAAGTCAAAAACACAAGTTGATTAAAACAATGTATTAGTTGAAAAAAAACAACAAGCTTTTTGGATTATTGTGGAGTTTGACGAAGTACTTTATAAGAAACTTGAATTATAATTTTATGTTTTTTGTAAATAATGTTAGATGATTTCTGTTGTGCGTAATGATTAAAATGTCCATATATCGGGTATCCTTCAAATAAATGCATGCTGTGAATTGGGATAAAGTTCTGTGACCAGCATGGGGTAGATGTTGGTGTAGCTCTTCCCATCTCTCTCTTCTTATAGCCTGTTCCTGTTGTGTGTGGGTTGCAGGTAGTGCTGTAGAAGGTTAAATAGAGGTGTTCTTTCCAGAGATAATTGTTCTGTCTTCTGTGTATTCTCCAATGTGTTGTCCTTTTTTTTAATTTATTTTATTGACCCCTTTTTATAGATTTCAGAAGTTGTGTATATTTTTCCTTCACAAATTTATCCTTTTTTTTTTTGCCCAGGTGTGTGTGTGTTAATATGTTGTTAATTACATTATATCATACCTTTACATGTTACTGTAATACAACTTGGGAAATATCTCATCAATTCATTTCTTTTTCTTCTGTACTCCTTCTTCTTATCTGTGGGTACTTTACTCATTCTGAATTTTAAATGTACTAGTTTATTATTTTATCTGCTTTCACAGATTTCCATTTTATCAATTCCTTGTTACATTTTTACTTTGATGTTCCACAATAAATATCTTAAGTTTTTGAGTAGCATTTAGAAGTTGGATAACATTAAATAAGTAACATTTTCCTATGACCAATAACCGGAGAAGTTGTTATCCATATGAAATTCTTACTTGTTTAATGATAAACAATATCTAGTCTTACAAACCCCCTCAATTTAGGACACATTTTTAAAATTACAATTGTTAATTGTTTTGTAGCAGGTCCTTTTTAAACATATTTTATTATAAATCTTTATCTAATGTCATTTTCTTATGAACAAAAACATATATAACAATATTGCCATCTAAAGTTAAAAAAAAATTTGTTGAAAATGTAAACTTTTGGCTGAACAGATTCTCCTGCTTCTCTCCTTGACATGACTGACTTTCCTCATCATTTTAATAAATACTGATGTCCGCTTTCTATAAAAACACTTAATTACCACTAACAATTTCATTCTTCAGCGTTTTATTTTTGGTAAAATGAAGAATTTGTTACAGTACAACACTGTCATGCACTCCGGGAGTTTGAAAGGAATCTTCAGCCATTCAGGCACTCTGGCTACGGACAGTTTGTTTGAAGAGTAGCAATGCTGTCTTTACTTCGCACTGGAGGAAAATTAACTTTCCAACATTATGGAAATGCTTCACATCACGATTGTGCTAGTGTCAATTATTGTTTGAATACAACCCCGTCATATAAGTAAAATACCCTTAAGCACGGCCTTAAACACCACCCGATCAATCGATCAGCCATTCAGTGCTGGACTGGTGTGTTTCACACTCACACAAAGGGAATGTGGATTTTCTATTTTTACCCTCAATATAAATGATCTCTGACGACAAGTAAAATGTCTGATCATTGTCATCTTGCTGTTAGAGTTCATGTTGTCGTTGGATTAAAGCAGGTGGTTGGTGGAAGCTTCCTATTGCTCCCTGAGCTCCACACGAAGCCGATCTGTTTATGATGTTATTTTATCAGTTGTTGTGGTTGTCGTATTGGACGCCGTCTTTAGGTTGCTCCCTGAGCTCCACACGAAGCCGATCTGTTTATGATGTTATTTTATCAGTTGTTGTGGTTGTCGTATTGGACG
>JAQQZZ010103091.1:0-16211 GCA_030265115.1 Mopalia vespertina
ATAATCCAATGAAATTTCGCGTAACATATATCAATGGCTGAACCATTAGGATATCCCATAATGCACTTTTGCAATAAGTTCGTTTTGAAGACAAATAAAAATTCATGCATATAAATCCAAATCATCTCTTACATATATAACACATTTATATAAAAATATTGCACATATATTTTAAATATAAAATATAAATAAAACCACATTTAAGGAAAACTATATGCCATATCCGAATTCAAATTATTTAATGTATATATATTAACGGCTACTATATATCTCTTTTAATGAAGTACCCTCGGCCCATAAATAATACTTCAGAGACAAATAGATCGTCTGACAAACCATCAAACGTTCCGAATCCAGGCCACGTTTTATCTTATATAAGTCTTTTACATAACTATTCAATGCCAACTATATATTATAATTATATAAACTTTTCAAATCCCTCTTTCTAACATGTCCCGTCACAATTGACTGCACAATAGGTTTTGCACTCGAGCATATAGCCTTATTGGATGTGAAGGTTTGAAAGACAACTTACAAACATGCATATTTGTTGTCATTGTTAACTGCGTAGAATGAGAAAATCAGAGACGCGTAACCGTACTCAATGTGTTTAGGTCAGACGTTAACACACATTTCAGATAACCCTAGTATCCCCAGGCCCTCAAACTCACCTATAGTCAAGGAGCCTGGATAATAGTTATTTGAACTTTGAGAAAGCGCCTATCATTATTTCTTGCCATCCGATATCAATTGAATCTATCGGCAAATATCTTTAACAAAGCCGAGGCTTCTATAGGCAGACCAGAATCAGCTGTGGTATTTATTCAGATAATCAGTTGCCCAATTCTCCCAGTTGCTTGCTTGTGCATATTCTCCAAATAATGGTGCACTCTTATAATGTTTGGTCAACATCATTTATCGGAGCCGCAAATTAAATAATTGTTTGAAATAAAGAAAATAATATTATTTTAATAATTTTTATTTATGTCCCTAAAAACTCTGACACCCCAACCCATCGTGTGCGCTAGGTTATTTTTTTCTTTCTTACAAAGTGTGCATGTTCCTGTTCGAAAGCACGAAATTTTCTTTTGTGTGTGTTTTCAGTTCTATGGGCGGACGAATGGCTGTATCGTGGAAGGGTCATGCGCATGTTGCTCTTGCACTAAGGTGATAACTCGAAGCTGATTTGTCATGTTTACACAGCAAAGTTGTACGCACTGTCTTTTTGCCAAATGCGTTTACTTCCTGTGGTTTCTAGTTTGTAATCATTTCTTACCAATGCAATTGACCTATGTGTGGTGTTCTTCCCTCCATTGGGTTGAGTTTCATATTCGACTTTCAGAACGTTTCTACCAATGAAGAGAAACCTAAGGAACGACAACGCGAAATGCTATATTCAGTGGACGAAGTTCCTCCTTGGTATCTGTGTATCTTACTGGGTCTTCAGGTAAAGCGTTTTAATCACAAACATACTTTAAGCGATAGTGTTACCTGTGTTATTTAGATTAACCCGCGTGCGGTTGCAGGAAGCTTCCTGTTGCCCTGGTGCTCTCAGAGCTAAGGGGCAACACCAAACCAATTTGTTGATGTGTCATTGTAGTATGTTTTGTGATTGTCCTGCCTTGTCTTTGTTTGCTGCCAGTGGTGTCGGGGGTGATTTCCACCACCCATTCGGCTGGCACGTCGTCATATGATTGAAGTAAACTAAAGTACGGCGTTAAGCCCCAATCAAACAAAAAGATGAGCTTAACGGACCATCTTTATGTGCGTCATTATTGTGGAAAAGAGCATGCCTGATCATGAAAAGATTTGCCATGTAAGTAAATCAACCCATATGATTGCTAGTCTGTTGGCCGAACACTCAAATCTTAGACCTAAATATCGTCCACAAGGTGAACATCCTGATTAATACAGATATAACACAACTAGCGAATAAGGTCTATTAAGAAACTTGTCTCTGGGAGTTTATCTAGAACATTAGATGATTCGTCGATTTTAATTAATCTACATCCCTGTTCCAGTGTGGTCACTTTTTAGAGATATAAGGCTTTATGAAAATGTCTTTTATATATCTATAGAATTTAAAAATTCAATGATCTTGTTTGTACCATCTTGGGATAAAGAGAACATCTGTTGAGTGTGCTTGTATATTTATCTGTGTGCTTTTAATTTAATGCTTTATTTTATTTAACGAGAATCACAAGCAATCATCGATTTCAATTAATCTACATCCCTGTGCCAGTGTGATCGCTTTTTAGAAATATAAGTCTTTATGAAAATGTCTTTTATATATCTATATAATTCAATGATCTTGTTTGTACCATTTTGGGTTAAATATAACATATGTTGAGTGTGCTTGTTAATTTATCTAAGTGTTTTTAATTTAATGCTTTATTTTATTTAACGAGAATCACAAACAGCCACAAGTTGTTTTTCTCCAAACATTTAAAACTATGAAGGTAATAAGTTACTACAGTCGATTAATCAGGAAAGAACGAAAATGTACAAAACACATGTGTAACAAAGCATAATTATGCATAGTGGAGTATATAAATTAATAACAAAAGGCCACACACGATGTAGTGTACCCAGTTAGCATATTAATAATATTAGCATAACTCGGTATACACATGTCTCGGTATCAAGCAGCCTCAGCACAAAAATGTCTAAAACAAATATTGGAGATATCCTTGCGGGTGTAAGCAACCCATTTCTTTTATTTCAATTCTTGCTATTTCATCGACGTTCATTGACATGATTCACTTTCGTTCCGGATACAATTTATCAGTTTTTCTAGTTTTAAGTTTTAACACCACGAGTTTAACCACAAAAGATGCCAATAGTCACGCCTAGCTTCATGGCTGCAACAACAATATAAAACACCATTAGAATTCTGAAAAGAAACTATCAAAACAAACAAAGATACAAAAATAAACATTATTTTCCTACATGTTTTTACAAATACACGGGGGCACCAAACTATTTTAAGTGATTGGGGCATCTATGGGTCTTACCCCGGCCCTGTATCACAGTAACACCATGATGTAATGTCTGATGTTATACTCGGTTCTGTGATACTTAGCTTGTGCTCCTTTGTAATAATGTAATGTCTGATGCTATACTCGGTTCTGTGATAATTAGCTTGTGCTCCTTTGTAAAAATGTAATGTCTGATCTTATACTCGGTTCTGTGATAATAAGCTTGTACTTTTTTGTAAAAATGTAATGTCTGATCTTATACTCGGTTCTGTGATAATAAACTTGTACTTCTTTGTAAAAATGTAATGTCTGATCTTATACTCGGTTCTGTGATAATAAGCTTGTTCTTCTTTGTAATAATGTAATGTCTGATCTTTCTACATCCAACTTAAAGTTATAACTCAGTTGTACAAATTTGTTTGCAGCAATACCTAACAGCCTTTGGTGCTACATTATCTGTTCCCCTTTTCCTCGCTCCGGTACTCTGTATGGACGAGGATTACCTAGGTCTGAGCCAAATCATTGGGACGATCTTCTTTGTGTCGGGCATCTGCACTTTACTTCAAACTACTATTGGATGCAGGTCAGCTAATGCCATTATATATCTGAACATATTTGTCTGTCCATACATTTTAAAGCTTTTGTTTGTTTATTCGATAATGGCTTACAGTAATTTGTTGTTTCGCCCGTTTGAGACGTCCTGTATAGGTCAATTGCTTACGGGGCCTTAACCCAGTGCTACTGTTTGTTTTCGTCTACGAACATATTTGTTTGAAGGAAAGTTACAATGTTCTTGATTCATTCGGAGTGGTTTCGTCCAGCGATTCTCCGACTTCCTGCACCAAGAACACTGGGACTGCGTCATACAACTTAAATGGTCTTAGGTACGGCGTATAACACGCATAAAACCAATACAATAAACAATAACCTCAATCGCGTATTATCTGTTTGATCAACGAATATACCGTAGATATGTTGAACGATTTTTGTCTTTTAGAAAGGGATTATTAACAGTTTTTTCGTTATTTTGGCCCAACACTTTCTTAGTTTGAACAGATTCTAGTTCAGAAATTTTTGCAGGTTGAAACGAATCTCGGAGTCGCCAGCAGTAGCTGCCGCCATCTAGACCACTTAGCCACCTGGCCTTCGGCCTTCCTAACTCGGAGGGTCGTGGGTTCGATTTCCGGATGGGCTTAAACCTGCACAATTTTCTGAACTAGAATCTATTCAAACTAAGAAAGTGTTATCCCAAAATAATGAAAATACAGTAGATATGTGGCTGAGTAGAGCCATCCTTTCTTAAGAAAAACTAAGACTGTTCTCGCTGTGAAAGGTCGCCTTGTGAAATGGTATTCCAGGAACGTTTTTAAAGGGATGGTTAACTGAAGAAACGAAGTTGAGCATTGAATAGAGAGTGAAATTTGCTATCAAATAATGCTAATTTGTTTTTTTTTGTGATTTGTTTTAAAATTCTTATTCACTATCGAAAGTTAGCTAATCCATTACAACGTAAAAATATTATGGGGGCAGACATTTTAACAATGGCGGCTGGAGGTATTTGCCGCTTGACCAATCATCTAACCACATTGCTGCGCATGTCTGGGTGGGTTACCATACTAAAATACACATGGCTACTTAACATATTGTTCAGTGCACGTGACCCATTGACCCCATCTACCACCACAAAGCAGCCATACATTTCGCGCCTTTTTCTGAAGAGCCCTTCGGTCCCTCATGGCGGCGCGGACAAATATGTTTGAAGGTTACAACTTTTCAAATTTATTTTGTTATCGTATTTGTATGGAGGTGTCGCACACAATAAAAAGCTCATAAATTCCCAGTTTCCCTCATTCTATACTTGTTAATTATATTGTCTATCCCTTTAACAAATAAAGGTTTGGCTTTTTTATTGTTACATTAAATCCTGTGATAACTGCATGTAAAAGTATTGTCCGCTATATTGAGATGAGACCTTTTTTTTATTTACAGTTGTTTATGGTAAAAATCATTGAAACTTTTTTTTTCAATTTAACATATATTATATTTATTTTGTTATCTACAACATTCAATTTTACATTTGTAATTCTTTTCTTATTAACAATTAATGCATAATCCACCTCCACCATTATCTGCATATAATCTTGGCGACGTTACGCCAGATACGTTTTTATTCTTTATGTAATACAGATTTTAACAGCTGTGTTAAAAAGGCTGGCTTGCACTCTGGCTAAGGACAGAACGTATAATGGATGTTTGTATTGTTTTACGAAGAATGGAAGCACGTTGATTTTACAACGGGGCATAACTGTTCAATAATCAGGATTATGTAGATTAAGTGTGGCTATTGTTCGCCGTCATATAGGTGAAATAGCGTTAAGGCGTATTCTCACGGTACGATTTTTAGTTACGACTTTCGGGGATTCCCCTTATTTCCGACTTTTTGATTGGTTGAGAAAAGGTCGACCAATCAAAACGCCGCTAACGAGGGAATCCCCTGAAATAGTAACTACAAATAGCATAGACCTTTAAGCAGGGCGTAAAGCACCAATCAATTAATCAATCAATCAATCACTTGTTATTTTTGTTAAATCTGGAATTGATTTATTTCAGGTTACCCATCATACAGGGGTCGTCATATTCCTTCGTGGCACCAGCGGTTGCTATTCTATCAATCAAATGCTGCCCATTCACCGACAAGAGTAAGTCTTGTTGTACAAAATACACCATAATATGAATGCCCATGCAGTGGACATTAAACTAAACAGACATGTAAAAAATCATTCTAAATCTGTGCTTGTCCAAATGTTAATAAAATATTCCAACAAAAGAGATACTGTAATGCATGCTGTTAAATAAAGACAACAATATCAGATTAGGATTTATTTTAGATATAGTGTTGGACGTGTCTGCGATGCACACAGAATACGTAACGCACTACCACTAGAGTTTCATCATGATGGGGCTTGGCCATTTTGTGACCATCAAGTACCTTCTAGCTTTTCAATGCAGACTTCAACTTTGGGGTAAACCCGCACCATCACTATCTTAGCAGGAATTCACGAGGCGGAGCTCTACTTTTAGCAACTGTTACGAAGAAATCCAGCTGCCTAAAATGAGAAAATGTGTAATGTGGGTCAACATAAAATGAAACAATTTTTTTATTTAAGAATAATATAATTTGTTAGAATTGCATTGACCTACATACAGCTGAATGACATCACAGTATCTAGTATGGGGGTCCTTGATTCATTGCGCAGATTGATTAAGTTGAGCAACAGCAAAAATTTGTCAATATTTGTTTGGTATTGCAGATAACTGTAACACAACACTACCGGTCGTAGGAAGCGCTGAACATCGGGAGATTTGGCAAGGGAATCTTGCAGAGGTAAGGATTCACAGGCTATTCTCTCACTTGATTTAGTCTATAATGCTTGTAGATGTGAGATGACAAACTGGAGCCAGGCTGATTCACAAGGACGACAGAACTTAGCAGCGATGTTTCCGATTTTAAAACACCCTGAATTGATTATGTACATATCTATTAGAAAGAATATTTTCGAGATGAGGGTTAGAAAGTAGTTACATATCCGCATATATTTTGTGTAAATTCCCAGTTATAAGGCACAGAGCGGTAAAGTCGTTCTTTAACACTATATGTCGATAATTCAAATAGCTACTTCTTTTGGGACAAATAAAAACATGTAGGCCTATTACCTATATACCGAACGACGAGATAGTGAAAACTGTGGGAGAAATAAACATAGTATCAGTGAGATATTGATATTTGTGGTATCGCTACAGGGCAAACATTACTTTGGATATTTTCACTGTAGATGGAACTACTTTTTGTAATTCTGAGTTGTCCCAGCCCCCAGGTGAAGGTAAATGGGCGTCTGCTTTAGTAGAACAACAAATATGGAAGATTTTATCAAATAAAAGAAAAATCTACTGTTTGTTGATGGATACGATGGAAATTTCATCTCGTGTGATGAGAAAATTGATATTTTCACTCGTATAAATTTTCTTATCACACTCGATGAAATATTCATTGTGTCCACCCAACAGTAGATATCCTCTATATATCTTTAAAATTACCCATGGAAAATACGGAAGATTGGTTGAAATTGAGTGTTCGTTTGCTTTACACCATAAACCAGTCAAATAAATTAATCAACCAATCAATGAATGACTCAATCAATGAATCCATCAATCAATCAATCAATCGACCAACCAACCAATGAACGAGTCCGTCATTTAGTCAATTTAAAAAAAAATTATGAGACATGGTAATTAGTGAAGGAAACTACATTCGACTCATCTGTCAACAAACAAAGGCAAGACAGGACAGGACAAATATAATCAATGACATGGTACGACTGCTTACCTTTACAGGTCCAGGGAGCTATTATGGTTTCCTCGGTGTTCCAAGTAGTGATTGGTTTCAGTGGTATGATGGGATTCGTGCTGAAATTTATTGGACCGTTAGCCATCGTACCAACTGTGGCTTTGATTGGCTTATCCCTGCTTGGTGCTGCAACAAACTTTTGTGCGGAACACTGGTGGATTGCTGTCATGTGAGTCATTACAACCTCTACTAAATTATATATGGTTGTTTAACTCAAGGAATGCTATTGTCTAACAAAAATAATGAGGAAATAGCTTAGCTGTGTTTCAAAGTGATCAATCAATCAATCAATCAATCAATCAATCAATCAATCAATCAATCAATCAATCAATATAACAATATGTATTTAATTATATTTTGTATAAAATTGTATGGCCTTACCTTGATTTAAACCATTTCGTTTTTCTTCCTCGATCACTTGTGGATTAGATCGTCCCATAAAACGACCCCTGACGTCCATATTCACATCAAATCAATTATTTCTCAGCAGTATACCCTAGACTAGCTTGTGATCGATTTAACATGTATTTTTTCGCGATTTGAGAACCTGTTGGAACCGTCCCTCGGTGAGTATTCAACGAACAGTACAGAATGTTTTTTGGTTAGGTAAGAGGCCATACAGATTCAATATTATTTTTATTTCAGAATCAGGCCTTATTTCGTACGGCTGGACATCGTATCTCTATTGACTGTATATACAATTCGAAAAGATACGTATTAGCATCTAGACAGCGTATTGTCTCGGTCAAACCAACCTTTTTGTCATTTAGCAAATTAAGCAAACTTTCAGTACTTATTTTTCATGCAAACATTATGTTTTTTTCTTAAACTGAACTGAGTGATGATTGGGTAGTTGCCATCCAAGGAGTAACTTGAATTCGGTAAAATAATATTTTTGAATTTCTATTGTAATTGTTTTCAGGACAATATTTTTCATCATTCTATTTTCTGAATATCTTCGCCACGTTAAAGTTCCTCTGCCGGCGTATACCAGCGGTCAAGGCTGTGGAATAAGCTGGATACCTGTATTTAGTCTTTTCCCGGTAAGTCCAAACTTGCAATCTTTGGGGACTTCATTTTGTAATCATCAAGTACCATCTAGCTGTTCCAACGGAGACGGCAATTTTGATAAAACCGCGAATCACTATCTTACCAGGAAGTCATGAGACGTCGTTCTACTTTTAGCGGCAGTTACGAAAAATTGATCTGGATTGTTTAGGGAATAGTGAATAAATCACCGGTTAAAAAAGCTCGTTTTATTGGGCCCATAACAGGATGTTTACTCTTCTACAGATCTTGCTGGGTATGTCTTTATCATGGTTGGTGTGCTATATATTGACGGTCACAAACACCCTTCCTGAAAAGAAGGGGGAGTGGGGATATGGGGCTCGCAGTGATGCCCATGACTCAATCCTTAACAGCGCCCCCTGGTTTAGATTCCCATACCCTGGTACGTAATTTAATTTTGATGTATATATGTGTGAAATATTGAGAAAAAAGTTACATGTCTCTTAAGTGAACAGTTTAGTTTTTTTTTTCGAACTGCTTTATTTCTAATATGACGTTTAATACGAACGCGTCTCATTTTATACCAACTCAGAGGTGATGTCACGTCGCAATCACATTATTCCATTATTTGATGCCAAGTTTCTTACATCATTCTTTTGTTTCAAACTCATCTGGATTTTCATTGAAGATTTTGAGAACAAATAATTAAGATTTGCACATTTTTCTCCGATTTATCTATATATATAAAAAAGAAGAATGAATTGCCCTCATATAGATGTCCTGAATGGTGGAAACGAAATCTCCCTCTAAGCTTCCGCGGGAGGAAGCTTCATGTTGCCCTGGTGCTCTCAGAGCTAAAGGGGAAAAGGAAGCCAATCTGTTTTGTGGTGTCTGTATTGAGTACTGTTATTGTCCTGTATTTGTCCCATATTGTCTTTGTTTGTTGCCAGTGGTGTCGAGGGTGGTTTCCTTCATCCATTGGGCTGCCACGTCGTCATATAAGTGAAATACCCTTGAGTACGACGTTAAACCCCAATGAAACAAACAAAGAAACAAACACTCTAAGCTTCCCGTATGTTGGATTGTCTCTTCCGCTACTTGGTCAATGCCTTTGGTATTTAAATTTCACTCTACAATAGCCTCTATTTTTATATTGGTGTCGTTGATCAGTACACTGCTAATCGTTGTATTACTATGATTTACTTACAAACCGGTATAGGCCTATTCCCAATTACTAATCATCAGCCAGTACTTACCCAAATTGCTGAAACTTTACAATAGTTGCTTACTTCAACTGATTATATTTTAGTTCCTGAAAAACTCTATAATGCATTGTATGGAATGTATAGATATTAAACTGGATGCAGATATAACCTCACTGGTTCCCTGGGACCGGTTGTTCACGGTTTCGGTAACCTAACAGCCTGTTAGGTGACGTTCCGTCACAAACAAATGGACGCCACGTCATAACACAAATTATTTGTTGAGTAACGTCCACTTACGGTCCGTTAAGTTAACAGAGCTTTGAGCAGCCTGCCACTGGAGTCGTTTCGCATCGTAACGTTACGCGCACACAGTTACAGTAACGCCTTCTACTGAAACAATTAATTTACTCAATAATTTTCACAAAAAATAAGGTCAGTGGGGCTTACCAACAGTAACCACAGCGGGGGTGTTCGGGATGTTGGCAGGAGTACTGGCATCGATGGTCGAATCTGTTGGAGACTACTACGCATGCGCCAGATTAAGCGGTGCTCCACCTCCCCCTGATCACGCGATAAACAGAGGTTTGTTTTCATCTTCTCGATTTATCCTAATGCTGTACATTTCGTCCAGTGGGTTGCCTAGGTAAAATTTCAGATTCGTTTGAATCTCCAAACGAATGACTTTTTAGTAATTATAAGTAAATAGAGGATATTACACGGTGATGTTTGAATACCATAAATATCTCTCCAGTGAATGGTTAGTAAGACCAGTAAGACGCGAAGCATCGAGTGGGTTATTCTTTCTACCATTCACGAGAGAAGTGTTTATGGTATTCAAACTTCACTATGTCATATTCTATTTATTATTTATATTAACTAAAAACTCATAACCAAATCATGACATATTCTTCTATCAGCTGTGATCACGACAATGTCAGAATGAAACTGTCTACTCCATGTGATATTCCTACGCCTGGGCATAATACAACTATGATTTATCAATGCTGATAATCAGTGTTTGCTGCTTTACACTAATGTTTTTTTTAGGGTTCTTTAGAAAAGATGGAACCATCTGTATTGGACCATATAACGGCAAAAACGGTCCTTTAGAAAAGATGGAACCATCTATATGGAACCATTACGACAAAAACGGTTCTTTGACATAATAAGAAAGGAACAAATACTCGGCACAGTTGATGTGAGGGTTCCATACAGGACCATAAAAGGTTCCACCAGAGCCATGACTGAAGAACCTTTAAGGGTACCATTAGAGCCATATTTTTCTAAGTGTGCAAGATTAATATTTATTAAATGTGTCCCGATTCGATTGTCTTAATCTTTATCTGTCCCTCATAAAATACTGTAGTCCGGACTGGGTCAAAGTTCATAGACTAATATCAAAAAGTGTTATTAGACTGCAGTGAGATTTCACTTTTATGTGTGAAGAAATTCCTGATATTTCATTGGTATATAAATAATAAATAGTGTTGTTCGAATAGAGCATGGGGCATAGTCGCCCAAAATATATTTTTTTGTTTAATTACATAATCAAATGGGTTATACTTACTTGTCTCGAGAATTTTAAATTTATTCGTTAAATCGACCACAAAATTTTAGAATGTTAAAAATAAACTTAAATTTTGTTCCAGAAAATTGCAATCAGGGGCTATGTATAATATACATACCTGATTGAGAATTTGATGGACTATAATCAGATATTTTTCTTACAAAACATTGGTATATTTTTACTTGTACATAGGAAGTGTTCTTCTGTCAACTATAAATGTCTCAAAAGTGGTATACAGAATGACATATTTGCCTATAACCTTTTGAAAAGACAAAAATGGCTATATTGCAATACCGCTTGTATTCAGGAGGAAAATGGCACACCATTTTTAGATTGAATTCGAATTTCTGCGTGTAATTCCCTTGGCTACTCCAAGTTATTGTTTGAATTCAGGAACAAAATTAGGTACTATACGAATACATGAAGGCATTTAATAAAAAAATATATTACATTTGACTGGTACCGAACATTTCACCCATCTCAAAAACTCGTGATATGATTAATGTAGATTTCTCTTTTTGAGGATTTTTCCGTCAAGTTCATGTCATATTATTCAGACATTTTTTGTCAGGACAAATACCGTTGAATTTTTATTTACACGGATTTGGGTTACACGAGACAGGTCTTTGTGATCATTGTTTCTCTACAGAGGAAGCAAATGGCTATTTCTTGTTTCAGTGTGATATGTTGAGAGACGAAATGGACGTTCATCACAGAAACCTGTAATATGACAATTTATCAGGAATTTTCTTAAGGCAGTGTGCCGAAGAATTGTGTGTACCTTAATGAAACTTTTTAATTCCTCTCTTAAAACCGGTGTATTTCCGTCTGTTTTAAAACGGGCAAATGTCATTCCAATTTTAAAATCCGGAAACCGAAATCGAGTGGATCAATATAGACCGGTGTCACTGCTACCAATTATTGGTAAAGTATTCGAAAAATGTGTAAATGTTTATGTAACATCATTCTTCTCTCAGTTTGTATGTGACGAACAGCATGGATTTGTATCAAATAGATCAGTTTTAACAAATTTAGCTACTTTTACCGATTTTATATCAAGTGAAGTCGAAAAACGGAACCAGGTCGATGCAGTATACACTGATTTTAGTAAAGCTTTCGACACCGTGTGTCACGACCTTTTAACTCACAAATTAAATTTTTATGGTGTAAATGGATCTATTTTAAGGTGGTTTAAATCCTATCTTTTAGACCGAGAACAACGTGTTGTTGTAAATGGGTCTTATTCTGACTGGTGCTCTGTTTCATCAGGGGTACCTCAGGGCTCCATATTAGGGCCGGTCCTTTTCACAATTTTTATCAACGACCTTCCATCAGTTTTAAAACATACCAAATGTCTGGTTTTCTGACGATAGCAAAGTTTTTAAATCCGTGTCAAGTACAAACGAATGTGACCAGCTTCAAGACGATGTCAACAGGGTAATAGCGTGGTGCAACAATTGGAACTAAATATAAACACACAAAAGTGTGCACATATAAACTTTTGTACCAAGAAACATAAAGTTAACCATGTATATAAAATGGAACAATGGGTTCTTGAAAGAAAGACACCGATTAAAGATCTCGTTGTTATCTTATCGCAAAACTGTACTTTTAATGATCATACAGAATTTATAGCAGCTAAAGCTAACAAAATGTTGGGTTTTATACATCGAACTTGCCACACTTTTAACAATGTTTTAGCCATTAAGACTTTATATTTTACATTCGTCCGCAGCAGGCTATAGACTACTGCTGCGAAATATGGTCACCACCCTCTGTGAGAGAATTGAGAGAGTCCAGCGTAACTTTGTAAAGTTTCTCTGTTTTAAAGCTTATAAGCAATATGACAAAAGCTTTTATAAATCATAATGTACAGACTTTAATATATCCACGCTGGAGGAACGAAGAAAGTATTTTGATACGATATCTTTATACAAGGTGATAAACTCACATTTTAATTGCCATTATCTTACACAGCAGATTTTTTTACCATCTCCCAACTAGGCAGACTAGATACTGTAAGCTATTTTACCCTCCGATGAAACGCATCAATGTCAGGTGTGACAGTATTTGTGTACGAGCTCAGACACTTTTTAACAATTTAGAACATGGTGATAGCAATAATTTTAGCCCACTGCCAGCTTTTAAAAGACAAATTAAAAACGTACTTTTTTCTTAACTGTCACAATTATCAAATGTTTTATATTTAAGAAACAGATATTTGTTCCTTAGAAATTCTTAGACAAATCGTACATATCATTTATATTCACTTCAAATCTGTTTTATCTAAATTTATTCATATTTAACAATTATTTTTCATACCTTATTGTTTATATATAGTATATTATGCTGTTTATGCTGTTATTTTATGTTTTCCTTGTTATCAACTCTGTAATTGGGTCCATTGGGCCTTTTGAGATTGAATAAATACAAATACAAATACAATTGTCGTTGTTGTAACGTCCCCCAACAGTCTACCCAACCCAGGTCCCGACCATCCCCCGAATTCTAACACAACGAAGCACAACTCAGATTTGTTTTGGAGTCAACGCCTTGGCCGTGTCACGACAACAGCAGTCATCCTGCTGATCTATTACATGATAAGTTAAAACCCTTCTTTATGATGTAGTAGCAAATGTTAGCCCAAATGCCCGGATGTACACAGAACGATGTTGTTGTTGTCACGTTCCTTTAGGACGCTAGGAGACACGTTTACACGACATATTAACATCATGGCATATTTTTTCAACGTCAAAGTCAATGCATAACATGGCTTGACATCCGGCTCGGTCAATGACACTGGTCATACCCCGCCATCGTCAGCAATATAATTAATTAAATCCATTCTTTTAAACCGCCAACTCAAAACACCCATTATCCATACCTGTATATAAGACTTGCGTCCCCTTTTTAGGTAACGGAGTTAACACTCAAAACCACGGCCATCACGTGCCACCGGGGACGTCACATAGAGGACGCTGCTCTCATCCGCTCCTTAGTAGTAAATAACGTAGAGCCCTTACTTATCAAGTACTAAGGAACCATACTCCGCTCCTTAGTAAATAATAACGTTGATTCCTTCTTTGTCTGTAATAAAATATTACAACATAAATAGTAGTGCAGCTCAAAAATTGAGGCGCACTACTATTTATGTAATAAACAATTAGTGCGTGATAACGCACAAACCTTCCTTATTATGTAATAATAAATAATAAACGAGTTGCCCTTTCTATACAACTTACTTATCGCCTTGAGGTTATCTCACTTATATAATGGCGTGCCAGCCGAATGGGGGTAGGAAACCACACTCAACGACACGGGCAATAAACAAAGACAAGACAACACAATTATAAGACGCAGCTCAAAACACAAATCACAAATTACAAACAGATCGGCTTCAGACAGGTATAAGACATTAGCATAGGCATAATGACGAATATGCCCTACTGTAAGGATATCATACCACTTGTGTATGTCAATCTAGCATACATAAATACCCCTCACTGGAAAAAAGACACATGAATTGAGTGGAAAGTAAGCATCTTTGACGTTGTCCGGAAACAGGTTCCAAGAGCTTTTCACAAAAAACAAAACAACAAAAATGCAAAGAGTGAAATAGGTATAAAAGGGACTCAGAAAAACATGACGTAAAAGGTTTAAGAAGAAGAAAAAACATGAAAGAAACCAAAGAAGCATGAATCCATACAATATCCTAAGTTACGACGCAATACGAAGATTCTGAATATTTTAGAAGTTGTCTTAATTTCACCGGAGAGAAAAAACCAGGATGTTCGTTTTGTTACAGACAGTGTAACTCGAAGTCAGAAGCCACAGTACTGGGAAATCTAGCAATTGTGTATTCCACCTAACCACCTGGCTATTTCTTAACCAATAGATTTATTGCAAGCCGCCCACAGCAGTCAGGGAGATAAATCATTTTGATGTGACAATAGTAGGCTGAAATTATCGCACAAAATGTATTTTCATCCAACTGGATTGATAATTGAGAATTTATAACTTTGCTACAAAGTAACAATATATTTACAACATTTTTTTTTCATGTAAGCATTGTGTTTGTCCTGGGATACAGTATAGATACTTGATCCCAGGTTTGTCTGAATGGAGTCCCCAACATCCTTTTATTTAGATGACGACGCATCCTACTCTTCTTAGTCTGCGTTACT
This sequence comes from Mopalia vespertina, assembly GCA_030265115.1. Taxonomy (NCBI): domain Eukaryota; kingdom Metazoa; phylum Mollusca; class Polyplacophora; order Chitonida; family Mopaliidae; genus Mopalia; species Mopalia vespertina. The sequence continues at coordinate 15,348 of JAQQZZ010103091.1, forward strand.
TAAGTGCCATTCCGCGATAGCAGCTCCTGTTCCTTATCGGATTTTGGACATCCCATAGGATATCATAGAAAAATCCTATAGGATCTTATAGGAAACCATAGAAAAATCCTATAGGATTTTTCTGTAAGGAGTGTATTTAATGTATTTATTGATAAAACACCAATATAATGGCCTGGTATAATGCGCAGCAGCAAATTCATAATTGACAGGCCAAGCCACTGGTCAATCATAGGCCTACTATAAGGGAGCTCTGACAAAAGACTAGATTAGTATTAAAGCGATAGGCTCCCGAAGTTAACACCGTATGTCAATACAAAGAATGGAATATCAGTGTTCAGATTCCGCTGAGTAAATTATTTTGGTGATTTTGTCACGCTGAGTTGATGTCGCCATTTTCTACTCGCTAGTATGTTGCGGCGAATAGTGTGACGTGAGTTGGGTTTGTAGCTATTTTCTCCTATGAGGTACAAAATATATCACATGGGAATTCCCGGACGATAAAGATGGCTTCGGTGTAGTTTTTTTAAATTAAATTCAAATACACTCTGCCAATACAGAAATGTACAAATTAACAGTATTGTGTATTTTTAAAGAAAAATAATCAATAAAAATGTCAATTGAGCCGTTCTCAATGTGCACTTAAAGGTAGAAACAAAAACATGTGGTATTTGAATTCAGTTGAGTATCACTGAAAATTAACTATATTTTATTTTTTTAAAATGTGGTTTACAAAAAATATCATTCCCCGGCGTGAAATATACTCAGTCGAAAAAGAAACTTCACACTCCTAAATTTCTAAATATTTTCTTGAAACTTAATACAAGAGATATTATTATTATTATTAGAGGTAAATGCGTTGTCAAA
>JAQQZZ010103102.1:0-16211 GCA_030265115.1 Mopalia vespertina
CTTTATGCTTAAACTGGTTCTGAGATTCATTTTCCTGCCATGGTCACATATATCACCACATCTGTAAAACAGCGCTTTTTTGTATTCTGGCACAAGTGATTGACGGATGAGGATTAGGCACTTACCAGTGTCCGGGTCAGCCTAAAGATTTGATATGCGCATGCCATAAAGTGTGAGAAGGTACATGCGTGAATTTTGTTGTTCTCATTTTTCATTGCTATGTTTTTATAAACTCAAGATATTGCTGGACAACTTGGGCTCAGAATAAACAAAAAATATTTAATCATTTTAATGTCAAGTTAAACATTCAAACTCTATGACTGTGACACATCACAAGTAGACTGAATTGAAAGCAAATCTTTAGATTAATCTATGAGACGCTTCAGATTAAGACAAATTCTACATAAAGACTTGCTTATTTCTCGAAATCTGTTCATCATAGCGACTTGAATTTCGCCTCATGTTTAAGAAAACAAATTGAACATCGACAGTTTGTCTTCCTATTTTAAAATTCGTCCTAGATTTTTACAAATGTTTTCCGAAAGATATATTTTGTGTGTGTGTACAATTAACGAAGGTTAGTTAGACCTCAAGTCTTCTTAAAGTGTTTAAATCAACGTTTAAGAAAAATGAGGTCCCAATTTGTACTATTGTACTACATAAAGTAATTTACTTGGTGTTTAGAAATAAACCATCAAAAATGCACCGTATGTTTTCAACGGAGATTCAATTTGCAATAAGTGTCAAAGTATTCTTGATTCTTCACCATATTTGCAATCCTGAGTATCCAATGTATGAAAAAACTATTTACATACAAGCACTTATATCGTTGCAGATTCCGTGATTCAACCTCACAGTCATGTCTTCATTTGAAATGTCTTGAATATGTTATACTAACCGGAACGTGTCATTAAGGTGAGACAATGCAACCATTCTCCGTTGCCATTGTAGAGATTTAGTCCTATCCCAAGTTTAATCAAACTGCACATCAGTACAAAGTATGACAGGAAATGTCTTAAAAAGGGTTCGAAGCTCATTATCATAGTCAAGGTATGTACTGCCATTTTTAAGGTAATCATTATAACATCTTACGTTTTAGAGAATTTTCAGAACATTTCACACACATGTCAGTTGTAGACTCATCGTTGACAAGTCAGCATTTCGGGGTGGTGAGATAAAGGTCAAGGTAATATGGCTATTTATGAAAAAGTTTGAAGTTTAAAGTTTTATTTGAAATTTTAAATATATCCTAAGTAAAGATATATATATATTGAATAGTGAACAGAGAAAAATTTGTTTGCCTCCACCGGGATTCGAACCCGGGACATTTGGGTTACAAATTACCTAGCATATTTTTTATCCAAATATTTGATTTAGTTTTTTCTTGAGTAAATCTGCGAACTTGCTCCTGGCATATATTTATTGAATAAATGAAGAGAGAAGAATTTGCTAACCTCAACCGCGATTTAAATCCTGGAGCTTTGGGTTACAGGCCCAACACTGAGCTACAGAGGCTCACGGCAGATTCCCGAATTCTAACACAGTGAATACGGTGATTTTCTTTCTACATAAAGCACGGGCACAGGCACACTAAATTAGCATCTTTTTGATCTAGATATTACTCACAATTGGTTTTTGCTTGAGTTTATCCGAAAGCCTGGTTCTGGCATAGTTCAAAATATATTGAATACATGAAGAGAGAAAAATTTGAGAAAAAAAATTGTTAGTAAAAATAAAGATATACAGTAAGGTCTTTGGGTTTAGTGTGTTTTTTAAGCCTACAGATATTCACCAACTACTTTATGCTAATCTTTTGATCCTCCACATAACTTCAAAGGAATTATTAAATCACAAGTAATAATGTTTCACATAAATTTTAGCACTCTTGCTATAGACGCTCCTTGTTAAACAAAGAATACGTTTTAGCTGTGTTTCTAGATTTGGAAAAAACTTATGACATGAAATGTGAATGTTGCTTAAAGCAGTATATACAATAAGCGCTCCATGACATTGTCCGGTGGAGTAAGCAGTGGGGATTGAAATCTTCTGGCACTAAAACAAAAGCTGTTGTATTTACCAAAAGAATAATTCAGTCTCCTGTTGAGTTAACTTTGGACGGCGTTTCCATTAAAGTGTCAAGCTCCATTCGGTTTCTGGGTCTAAAGTTCGATAGACGTCTGACATGGAGGGAACATGTTAATGTATTGGTAACAAGGTGTCAGAACAGTTTGAATCTGCTGCGATCTGTATCGGGCGAGTCATGGGGAGGGGGTAAGTATCCTTTGTTATTGCTATACAGGGCGTTGATACGGTCTAGCATTGATTATGGTTGTGAAGCCTTAAAGGGATACATTTATATCAATTTCGGTCAAGAATAGATAAGCTCCAGTTTTGTATGGTTTTGAAGTTTTTATTGGTCTAGGACCCGACGTTGTAATACTTCATTTGTTTCCCAGTATAGTCAGCTAGATACATGACCTAACCAATTGGAACTATCTTTATAATTAATTGATGTGTTTTGTTTGTCCCTATATTGAGATCTAACGCAACCACATCACATATAGTGTTCAATTAGGTCAAGCTTACTGGGGTTCATGAAAGGTCATAGTTTCCGTTCTCCAATAAAAACGCAGATAACACGGGGCTATGGTAAAAATCAAATTCAGCCAAGTCAAGCCAAAGTCGTCCGATTTTCGTCCGTGTTGATTCTATAAGTCACATGAAGTAAACAGATGAAAATGCAACAGCTCAAAGTTTTATTATTCGAATGATGTGTGTTGATTATGTGCGTATCCATTCGTCATGTTAAAATACGCAGTCGGTAACTTTTTGTTCATCGGCGGAAATCTTCGGCTTTTACAAAGCAGATATGAGAAGGGGCTCTGTGATTGATCAATCTAAGAAACCAGTCGACATTGTAAGTAGGGTGATTGCGTTAGATGTCAATATAACGACAAACAAAACACAGGGAGCGTTTTGGATATATGATTTTAATTAGATTGTTGGAACGATAAGACTTTTAGATTTAAAATGAGTATTGAGTATTGATTCAGAAACATAACAGGTTTCAGATCAAGAAACGATTTAAAAATAAGTTAAAACAAAGCTGTTGCACCACGGTCGCCTGATTTGTGTGTGTTGGACAGCCAATCAAATATGTTAATAAAAAATGACTTTATTTTCGTATTTATAACAAGTGTGACACAAACCCAGTCGAAGAAAATTATTAGTAAGTCAAGAAATTAACAAATTTAATCTTACAAATAGAATCATACCTATCTCTTGTTCATAACAGTTTTTGAAACATAAAGACCCATTCACTCGGATCCTCTCGGCTTTTTCAAACAAACGGCTAAATCCGGAGGTCCTCTGTCAAACAAATACAGTTTTTCTTAAAATCGAAGGTAGGCCCTTTACCGTTTATTTGTGAGAGCCTTTGAAGCAGAGAAGAGCCGACTGATCCAGGTTTCCCCTTTCTGGCAAGTCAAGGTAAAGACATTAGTATTAACCTTGGTACCGGTACATTATAAACCTTTATCGCGCTATTTGGGTCGATAAAGAGTTCATATTCTAGTCCCATGTGAGTGTTTGTCCCATAAAACCACCGACAAATGGAATAAGCGGTTTCAACGATATACGACCGCAGACAAAAAAATATGACGGAAGCAGTGCTCAAAATCAACGTATAAACAAGACCAGGAGCACGTTTTGTGTTGACAGTTTAGACAAACAGTCCATGGACTATTTCATGGAATCGAAGGATGTTTGAAAAGAACTATCAAAACAATTACACGTGACTGTTGCGGTAGTGTTGCTGATAGGCTGGAGTTCTCGCGATTATGGGTGCATGTGCCGATAGAAATCCAGCATATAAAGCTAGGTCAGAATATAAATAAGCAGCGGTATGTCGCATGGTCTCTCTATAGGCGTATATACAACATCCTATGTTCGGAGGATGGGTTGCCCGTGTTACACGAGTTTACATGAATTAGGGTCTTATCGGTGGAATTAATTTCTCGAATGGATTTGTGTTCCACACATAATACATGCGAAAAAACAGCTATTTTAGAAAGAACACATTTCATATACTTACCAAGAGCCAGGCGACTGTGCGCGCGGGTACCACTACCCAGTGTGTCTCTATTTGTTCTGGACAACCAGAGTACATTCATCAAGCGCGAGGAGCATTGGTGCCAGAAAGAAGACTGATAACTTTTACCTGGGTTTTAGCTCATCAAAGACAACAAGAGCTTCAAACTAATCCCCTCCCCCAACAAACTGAGTACAGATGTGAACAGTTTCAGTTCACGTTTCAAACTGACACTATTGATTTGAAATTCACCTTTTAAATCAGGAACCAGTGGTAAAGATGTGAAAGCCGCAACAACTGGAACAGTCTCAGGGGGCGAATCTCGTTCGTATAAAACTAATCCGTATTAAATTATGTGATGAATAACTTCAGAATAATTATAAAATGAAGTGCTACAGTTGAGTGGCTCTGGTGTCTTTTTTTTCTTAATGTCTGACGTCAGAGATTCCGCAAAGCTATAGGCAGCTAAAGAGTTGACGAACACCGTAAAAAATCAAGTAGCTTTTAATTCCCAAAACGCTTTTTCAGATTTGTTTCAGTTTAACTACAATGTATAGCAGTAGCCAATAAAATACCGTTATTTACTATGTAGCTTATGGGGAATGAGCACCATGCTATAGTAAGGCACTTCGCAGCTCAAGCGACTTAGAAGGTTCATAGTAGTCAGTTTGTTTTCTTTCAAGTGAGCCATCTGGCTAAAGGCAGTTTCTTCACTTAGCACTGGAGGGAGATTAACTTTTCATCAGTATCAAGACGCTTCACACTTTATGGTTGTGTTAGTGTCAATTATTGTTGGAATACACCGCCGTCATAGAAGTGAGGGCTCTTAAGCACGGCGTAAAACACCAATCAATCAATCAGTGTTTCAATTAAGTGAGGTCAAAGATGAAAATGTTCACATTCGAATACACAAATCATATGTACGAGAAATCCAGTTAGAGTCAAGTTGTGAGATTAAGCGATTTGTTTGCTCCAGAGTTTGTACTATCGAACTAAATAAAGATTGATTTTATTTTATTTTGGTTGATACTTTTATATATTGGAAATTCCTTAGGGCTTACAAAACAAAATTTACCTGAATGTTCGGCGGTGAGCTGTAGCAACTAGTCGGGCCGATTAAAGAACGACGCATTCCTGAGAGGGGAGAATCTTAAGCCGTTCTGAAATTATGGAGCGATCGAGATGACTGCGTTTTCAACTCCAGTCTCAACTTCGTTGTATGAATATACAAGACACGCAAAAAGTGTAAGATTGGGTTTTAAGTCATCGTTCAAAAGTTGACTGCATGAAAAGTTAATTAGTTATTGCTCTGGGGCATTATTGCGTTCTAAAATGTCTACTAATCATGTGTTCGCTTGAGTCAACACTATTTAAACGCATAAAGCATAATAAAAAGGAAAAGTATTAATTTTATGCATTTTATGTCAACTTTATTATATTTGACATAAATATTTTTCTTTACTGTCAACAACAGATAACCCTAATGTACTGAACCGACATATTCGGCAAATATCAAGCTGTGTTTTAAAAATGCGAAGTACGGTTTGCCACGAGACATCGTGCTGATCTCTAAGGAACCAACTGAATATGTGTCTGACAGAAGAGACATCGTGCTGACCTCTGAGAACCAGCTGAACATGTGTCTTTGACAGAAGAGACATCGTGCTGATCTCTGAGGAACCAGCTGAACATGTGTCTTTGACAGAAGAGACACCTTGCTGACCTCTGAGGAACCAGCTGAACATGTGTCTTTGTAAGCGGGACATCGTGCTGATCACAGAGGACCAAGCTGAATATGTGTCTGACAGAAGAGACATTGTGCCGATCTCTGAGGACCAAGCTGAATATGTGTCTGACAGAAGAGACATTGTGCCGATCTCTGAGGAACTAGCTGAATATGTGTCTTTGACAGAAGAGACATCGTGCTGATATCTGAGGAACAAGCTGAGTATGTGTCTTTGACAGAAGAGACATCGTGCTGATCTCTGAGGAACAAGCTGAAAATGTGTCTTTGAAAGAAGATTCATTGCCATGAACAAGACACTGAACAAAGATTGAGAATAATTTTAAAAATTTCGAGTTAATTCTCCCTTTTACAAAAACACCTAACCAATCATTCATGCGCTTACAGCTGATTTGCAGCTTTTGATATCGACAATCGCCGATGTTTTCACTAGCCTAGTCTTATAGTAACACGCCCTCTGATTGGATGCCTGCAGGTTCCCAGGCATCCAATCAATAACGTGGCTGTAGTTTCCGGCTAAAGCTCCTCGGTCTGCCAAGGGTTGTAATGTAGAGTAGCTTGGGATAAAACTCTTGGCTAGAGAATGTGTCATTAGGTGGCCATTGGGTGATTTCATATTCACTAACCTGCGATGCATGGTTGAATGACCTTAGCTGTGATTGATCACACTGTTAATGTATGGTCGTATGACGTAAGCTGTGACTGATAAAACTGTTAATGTATGGTCCAATGACCTTAGCTCTGATCGATCACACTGTTAATGTATGGTCGAATGACATTAGCTGTGAGTGATCACACTGTTAATGTATGGTCGAATGACCTTGGCTGTGATTGATCACACTGTAAATGTATGGTAGAATCACCTTGGCTGTGATTGATCACACTGTAAATGTATGGTAGAATCACCGTAGCTGTCAGACTTTCAGTACATAGGCCAATGACCAATGACCTGAGCTATGATTGGTCACACCGTTAATGTTTGGTCGAATGGACTTAGCTGTGATTAATCACACTGTAAATGTTTGGTCGACTTAGTTTAGCTGTAATTGATGACACTGTTAATTTTTGGTCGAATGACCTGAGCTATGATTGGTCACACTGTTAATATATTGTCAAATGACCTTAGCTATGATTGGTCACACTGTTAATTTATGCATGGTCGACTTAGCTTAGCTGTGATTGAGCACACTGTTATTGCATTCGTTACCAGTTTGAAAAGAGTTATTTTTTGTGTAGTTTGAAGAAAAAAATCTAAATCCCCAAGACGTTTTTGATGAAGCTGTACCGTCAGTATTGCATACGCTATATAATGACGGCTCCTGGATCTTGATTAATGACACTGGTAATAGTGGGAGAATGTAAGCCTGGGAGTTCAATTTATGGGATTCAAATACAGGGTTAAAATGTCAAGAAGTAGTTATCAGTTAATTTCCACTCAGTTAAGCTACTCGAGTGCGAAAGTTACATTAAAAGAAAAATGCAAACCTATAGTGTTAATGGCTTTTACATAGTGGCGAAGGATGTGCTTGTTCCTTGTCTTCTTTCTGCAGAAGGGAAATGTGAGGAATGGACGCCCAATTCTGGGGTCAAACTCCCAAGGCTATGCTGTTGAAATGAAGATGGATGAAACATAAGCACAAAGATCCCGATATACAATAAGGCGATCAGTTGTCCTTAGTCTGTTACAATGTCTACTCAAGATAATTGATTGTCTGTTTGTTTGATTGGGGTTTCAAGTCGTACTTAAGGTAATTTGACTCACATGCCGGCGTGCCAGCCCAATGGGGGAAGAAAAACACGATAGATGCCGTTAGTAACAAACAAAGACTGGACAATCACAGAACGACTTCGTGTTGCCCCTTTGTCCTGAGATCACCAGGGCTACATGAAGCTCCCTCCCAACCATCCGCCTCTGTAGCTCAGGCGGTAGAGTGTTGGGCCAACATGTTTGACGATGTTTGAGCTTGTTGGACGACGCGGTCTACACGGTCAAACAAATGCCTGCCAACATGAGCAACCAAAAGTTGGTACTTGTTGTCCAACAAAAGTTGTATCGTGTAGACGGGCCTTTATTAGTGACATCACATAGAAAAAAACGAATGGCTGGTTTGTATCCGTTGATCCAAGTGAATCACACGGCATTGTCAGAGTCGCGGAGATTTACTGGTCTTGGTTGATCGTGATCTGCATGGGGTATGCTGAAGATAACACTTGGTCGAATAGTTCCTTTCTCATCCGTACAGCGTTACCTAAGGCTTCCCACGATGGGATCTCGAACATGTCTTCCAAACAACGCTTTGTTTTCATGACTTCTCGTGTATAGGATCCGGTTTCAAATCGAGCCAACGCGTGTTCAGGCGAAGATATTTGTCGCGGATCGACTTACGACTTCCGAATGTCGGGTAAGATGATTTCTTAGGCTTTTTGCATGGCAGCTTTATCCATTTCATCGCCTACTTCTTCGATAATTTTATCTTTAAAGCTTTCAAGAACGCTGCTGACTATGTCATTCCAGACCTTAGCTGACGGGGCGTCATCATCGCCGTCATCTCCGATTTCGTCATCGCTGCTCTTATTCGAATGAGAAGATACCGACGGGTCGTCGTTTTCAGACTGAAGGTCTTCTTCTTCGTCTGCTTCTTCAACAATAGCATCATCTTAAACACTACCATTATCATATTCTTCTTTACTTTCTTCCGGATGCTTGATTAATTTATAACGCATCATATCGTAATTTCAAGAAAAAAGACGCTCACAAATATCGCACTCAAAAGACATCCTCCTAGTTCAGCTGTATATCCACGACTGAGGGAATTGATGGTTGGTTAAATGCTCAACACTGTGTACCTACGTCAGCTTCCGCGGTGGACGTTTGCGGCGTCATGCGGTGACATCGACGCTGCATGACACCACAGAACACCGTCGTACCACCTGTCGTGACCCAGCGTCGTGATGCCGCGCAACGCCGCAATACGCCGCGGAACGCAATCGTGATAGAGCCTGACGACGCACGACGCCGCAGAACGCCGTCATGACGCCGCACAACGCCGTCGTGACGCCGCACAACGCTGCAGTACTCCGTCGTGGCACATGTGGCGTCGTGTACCACGAAGCCACATGTGCCATCGATGCCATCGACGCCGTCGGTGCGCCGTCGAACGCCGTCGTGACGCCGCACGACGTCGCAGTACGCCGTCGTGGCACATCACCCCGCCGACATGGCCCACCCCTGCTGGGTAGGACGCCGCCGCTATGCGGTGCGGTCGTGAAAGAGACGAGGAACCTCGTCCGATAGCGACAGGCTTTCACATGCTGTTCACGACGGCCATGTCGGTGAGGGTGAGCGAAGGGAGATCACTCCTGATGTCATTGCTGTGACCCCACAGCACTCAATGTCAAATTGCGTCACATCTCGTCAACTCTCGCGAAAGTCCACCACGCGCAAAGCATCACGAGAAGACACCCCCACCACCCCATGACAGCACTGGGGTCAATCCTTCCTTAGTCAGTCGTTAGCTGTCACCCATCTGCTTCGTACTACATGATCAGAAACAACCCTTCCATGTGATGTAATAGCAAGACATCATCCAGAGGGCGCTTCTCTCCCCACACCTTAGTACCAAATAACTGACCACCCTTACTTATCATGTACTAAGGTGCTAGCCAGCCGCTCCTTATTACTGAATAACGTAAAATCCTTACTTATATGTAGTGCCACAAATCCTTACTTATCATGTAGTAGGGACTCAAATTGGCGCCAAAATCCCTAACAGGCCGACGACACACTTGTCATGCACTCCGGTGACCCCACACAACGCCATCACCCTCAACCTCTGACGTCACATAGAGAGCACTGCTTTCCCCGCTCCTTATTAAACCCTTACATTTCATGTACTAAGGAGACATCCCCCGCTTGAATAACGTACAATCCTTCTTTGTATGTATTGAACCAAATCAGCTGTTCTCTACTATTTATGTAATAACGGATGTCCAAAGCGCCCTCTATAATTACATTTTTTTCCAGTCATCTCACGCACCAACCCGGATATCCACAGCGTGTCCACAGAGCCATCTATAAATTTATTTGTTTCTGTCATGTCACTCAGCAAGCCGGCCACAGCGTGTCCACAGCGCCATCTATAATTTCATTTTTTCTGTCATATCACGCAACAACCCGGATGTCCACAGCGCCATCTATTATTTCACTTTTAGTACTTAATAACTTCCAATCCTTCTTTATATGTTGAGAGCAGCCTCTTATCAGTAGTGCGCGATCGATTGATTCCTTACTACATATAACGCACAAAATAATTAGTACTTGATTACGCACCATCCACCCTTATTATGTACTAATGAATGCGGCATGCTCGCTCTATACTACTGACTTGCCTGACTAAATTAAATGGCAACTCGAACTGATTTAATATCTTGGCCTCAATAAGAATTGCTGTTTCGAATTTAATTCGACAATGAAGTCGGTTACTATATCCTATTGGGACTAGAACCGTAATGAGAACAAAACTAGACAGCTAAACGATAGCGGGAGTGAAACAATTTGTAAAATCTTAATATTTGGGGTTTAATAATTCCCTTGAGTTAGTGTGCAGGATGAAAGGATTTAGCATGGAGTAGTTGACGTGTATATGTAGTCTTAAAATATCTTAAAATTCAAACTCCAGTAGGCCTAGTATATAAATTGAGGCTCTAGATGGTACTATGTAATCTCTACAATAATCTGAAGTTTAATATTATGCGTGGTCAATGCTGATTAAGAGAGGCAATGGAGACATCACGATCTTATAGAGGATAAATATTTATTTATACAATATGGGCTGTTTGTTAGCCCTAGGGTTAACCCTTCCTGGATCTTAAGGGGAGGTCACTCCTCGTGGCGTTGATGTGACCCCCACAGGACTCCATGTCATTTCTCGTCACATCTCGGCAACGCTCGAGAGAGATTCACAAAGCATCACGGGAAGACACCCACACCACCCCATGACAGCCCTCGAGGTAAACCCTCCCTTTTTTAACCGCTTCATGTCACAACCCTTCTTTATGATGTCATAGCAAATGCTAGCTCAAAGGGAGATAACTCGATCCATGTCGTTGTTGTAACGTTCCATTTAAGCCGCTAGAGGACCCCCATTACATATAACATACAAACCCTACGTTATCAGTAGTGGGGGGTCCTCCAGGGCACCCCCATTACATATAACGCACAAAAACAATTAACACATAATAACGTTGAAGCCTTCCTTATTATGTACTAATAAATAATATCTAAGATACTCATTCTATACTACTTATTTGGTCCTGACAAGTCGTCAGGGTATGACACCAAAGCTTTGCATTGTGGACAGTCGTCATACACACTGTCGCTTCCAGTCTTACAGCTAATATAGTTTTTATTAAGTAATACACACGAAATATTGATAAGGAACACCACGACAAATCAAGACAGATGAGGAATTATAGAATATCAACGAAATACCAAATAAGAGGAGGATTAGCTGAGTAGAAGGATTAGATTACTTTTCAAGTTCAAGCCAATTTCACTGACGTACAAAATACAGTAAAATACATATAATTAAGAAAGGTTAGTCAGCAGGGATTAAACCCCAAAGGGCTTATTTTATCACAGAAATTGTTAAAAGTATGGAATAATCAATGAAAACATTTCTGTTGAATTAAGAGATCATAAATAGCAGGTTAAACATAAGTTGCTATTATATTTTGGAAGAGTGAAACAAGAACATTTTAACAGCACATTTGTAAACCGAAATCATCACAGTGTATTGAATAGCGTGAACACTTTTAGTTTATTTTTTAAAGAAACAGGATTGTTTCATATTTTAGTCCCGCCAATGAGAAAAGAATAGCGACATTACATCGAGTTATAGTGTGAAACAGGTCAATAAACTGCGGAACCATTTGTACAATGGCAGTACATTAGCAATACAATGCTGGTACAATATGTTGTAAATTTTATATGAAAATATTGGTTGTGTTGAAAATTTATGGGTAAATAGAAGACATTGAAATTCATTTGTACAATGTGAAGCTAAGATTTTTAATTACTGTCACAGAGGACCTGAAGACTATTTCAGTGAGAAGAGTCAGTTATACGAACTATATTGGTGTTTACATATATGTGACATAGGAAATGATGTCAGGTCCGAATGTTACGTAACACAAACTTTATTCTATCAGTGTAACATGGGTGAAGATTGATGAACACAAAGATGAAATAATCCCAAAAGAAAAAAAAAAGAAAAAAAAAACCCAGAAAGAGGCTGCGCACTGCCCTGTTTCGACCGTCTCAAATTATCAAATATGGGGTCATATACTACAATCGACCATCGGTCATTCAACACCATATCTCGTTTAATTGATAAAACACTGCTAGATGTAAACTCTCAACCGTCACATATATGTCAAGAACAATGTTTTTTTTTTAACTAACAGGTGTTAATTGTTAACGTGCAATTTATAAATGTTATCATCACAATTATGTTCACAATGTACGTTATACCATACTCAAAAGAGTTCCCTCATACAGATCACTCATTTTCCTTTCCTGCCCTCTGAAATATGTCACATGATATACAAATCAAGGGGTAAGATTTTTTCACAAAAAAATAATGTCTGAAACATGTTATGAAAATTTGTGATTGAGAAAGCCCATGTCAGTGCAAGAGTAGTTGGAACCATGTCACTCGAAGTCCACGGTTAGTCCGGTTTCCGTCATTTTCTTGTCGTACAATCTGTCGAACTGTTCACTCTGGGCCACCGTAAAGTGGTTTTTCCAATCGCCAGTTATACCTGATGAACAGAAAAATAGAAATTCAAGAAAGAAACGATTATAACTTATGGACCAACGGTATAGGCCTTCCGGGGTTAGTATGCTCTGCAGGCTAATAAACCTATGGGTCAAAGGTATAGGGCATCCGGGGTAAGTACGGTCTGCAGACTAATAAACGTATGGGCAAAAGGTATAGGGCCTCCGGGATTAGTACGGTCTGCAGACTAATAAACGTATGGGTCAAAATTAGGGTAAAAGTCCGACTTCAACAAGATTTCGATTGCTGTTTACAACATCAGTCTTGGTAATCACTGGCCATTAGGCACCACTGTAAACGTTTGAAAATAAATCGGCCACCGTAAAGCGACAGGCGAAACATTGTTGATGTTTGACTTTGACTTGGGATACATACTTCCAGAACGGCAGCATGGAGCTCAAATTAATAGGATATTTAATTTCAGACCGATTACTCAAGACTACGCGATCGTCGCCCAGTGAAGGGAAGTGACAGAATCACGACCGAAAAAGCATTTCCTGTCTGCGTAGCTACAATGATCGGGGTTTGAATGGAGAAGACCTATATGAAGCAAAGCTAGGGTGGTTCTTGCATATGCCTTATTATTTGTGCGTGGGTTTGTATATTGTTAGACAAACACAAGCTGGCAACTTATGTGCACTCCAACTCTGTATCTCTAAATAAAGGTACATTATATGATAGACTATTAGAGATACAGAATTCTAGACTGCATCTAGACTGGTTGCGCTTAACAGACAGACGTGTGCAGACGAGTCAACAGGGAAACATATTACCCCTGATAAGCTCAATTCCCAGCGAAAACACTTGCCTTTTCTGAGGAAAGGGGAGACTTGTTCATCCATGAACTCTCTGTTCACGTTGCTCATTGGGTTGGCCTTCATCTGACCAAACGTACAATGGTTAACAACAGACATCACTTCATCTGGATTCAAAGGTTTCTCAAGGAAAGTAGCAAGCCTTTCAACGCCAGATTTTAAATCCTTTGTAAAAACAAAAAAAATTAAAACAAAATTATTGTCACTTTTGTGCACTATAATAAATGTTCCTGTAGAGCAGCTAAACTGCTTTATATAGTTTGTTTCTAAAATAAATAATTCTAAATTACTTAATTTGTTCGTCAACATTTTTGCATTAGTAATATTATGTAAGGAAGATTTCAGACAAGTAACATAAGCGGTAGTCTTTTTGTTTTGTGTTTTCTCTCGCTGTAAATGGGTCTTTACTCTTATCATGGCCGCGTCTCATTGAGAAACGGCATAAGACGACTACCACGACAATCAGAAATAGGAAGTTACCTCCCCTGCTATCGAGTGCTGCGACGATATCGCTGTCACACTCAAAAGAGATGGGAAACAGTGATTATTAACGCTACAGAAAAAGTCTTCCAAAACAATTTTTCTGATATTTTAATGCCATTAAATAATAACGATTGCGAGACAAAAATGGTTTCAAACTATGTTTGTGACATCAATTTTCGATTTATGAAGAAAGTGTTATAACATTTTGAAAACAAAATTTTAAGTGGAGGCGGCCATGTCTTATATTGTTATTAGTAAAACGTTGCGAGATGAACGATTGCACGCTGGGATGTAACGGATGTTTACCCCCTACAAATTGAAAAGATCAAAACACCACCAGTTTGCTTTACGGATAATAAATTTATTTATGTAAAGGATAGGCTGTGTTTGTCTTTGATATGAATTTAAACTATTGGTACGTTCATGCGCATCGAGAGTGTTAAAGGAGGGAGTCGGGTCAGCTATCAAAAGTTCACTTTGTTCTCCCAGTAATGCCACTGAGCTGTGTTCCTTATTATGTATATTTGTGCACCACATATAACACGCGGAAGGTTAGAAGTAAGTACTTCGACTGCTTCGTGTGTCTGGTGTTGCTGAAAAGGGAAACTACTCTGGTATGAATAACAGTATACTTTTTTAACTGCAATTAAACGGTCGCAGACATTTAGCTCATACTGTCCATAGATTTGATGTTTTAGATATACAGTGGCGATGGGACAAGACATCTGGTTACATAATGGCCCCTCACTTGCACCCATTAAGTACCATCTAGCTTTTCAACGCAGACTGGGAACTTTCGGATAAACCATGCAGTGCCATATTACTGTCTTACCAGGAAATCACGAAGGGGCTCTACTTTTACGCACAAAAAAACCCCAGGTGCATAAAAAATTTTAAATGTGTAATGTAGGTCAACATAAAATTAAACAATTTTATTCATTGAGAATTATTAAACTTGTTAGTGTCTTTATAATTTGTTTGTGTGTGTGTTTGTTTGATTTGGGCGACTGGTATGTTTAAAAAAATTTGCATTGATCATTTGATCTACAGCTGAATGACATCATAGCATAGTCCCGGTATATTTATACAGCTGTAATTTCTCTGACTACGACCGAGCAATTGACGCCGTTTAGACGAATATCGCTGCATTAAAATGGTCCTAGTTTATGACCAAGCGGGCTGAACGTAAGTCATGGAGGTTAGACGGCTTTCAGTTTAATTCAAATAATAAGTTATCATATAGGCATGTACGCATGTTTTCACAGGATTTTTCCCCTTATCCCCCTGTACGTATCACGATCCAAAAAACAGATTTTGATACAGCTGTACTGTCGGTATACAAACTCAACTTGAATTTATACCTACAAAGAGAGGCGGGCTTTCTGTGATGTGGAATGGTCATAAATATCGTGTAACGAGAAAGAAGGACAAGTGGATAGCCTGGAAATCTGCAGTTACAGGATGCCGCGCCAGCATCTGCACTGTACAAAATGTGCACATGAACATATACGCATGAAATCACCCCTTTCCGTAGAGAAGTCGATATTCGTAAAAGAGGTAGAGAAAAACTGACCCCAGTGCCGACCATTTATGACGATGGGTTGTCGAAACTTCACAACGAAAATCCACTTGATGCTACCAGAGCTCCTTCCTTCTACTCTGTGAAATCTTCGCTTTATAAAGAGCACCGAAAAATGTTACCCATCGCTGCCGAAAGTCGACAAGATATCAATATAGATTGGGAATGGAGCCAGACAAGAGCTGGCGACACTTTTCTAATGGCCGAAGATGGAGACGACGACCAGATTTAGATTTTTACCTCTGCCCAGAACATAGCCCTGTTATGTCAGTTTCCTGTTGTATTTTGTGATGGTACGTACTATGCCTCTCCAAGTTTGTTTGACCAGGTGTACACGATCCACGTGGTCGTAGAAAACAAGACATTCCCCCTAGTTTATGTGCTACTACCCAATAAGCTACAAATTACGTATGAAAGGATGCTGTGGTAAGTTATTGCACCTGAACCGCAGGCTATTTACAGCTTCGAGTTCACTTTTATTACAAATTATTACCCGCGTCAAACAAGGACAAAGTACAGGCCGTAAGCCACACGGCTTCCAACAGACAAACAATCACAGCTTGAACCTCTAAAAGTAATTGATAGTATACTAATGGAAAAAAGTAACTGTGCATCACAGAAAATGGGACAAAACAAAAGATGTTTGAAAAGTTATAAACCT
>JAQQZZ010103113.1:0-16208 GCA_030265115.1 Mopalia vespertina
TTCCAACAATAATTGACACTAGCACAACCAAGATGTGAAGTGTTTCCATAATGTTGGTAAGTTAATTTTCCTCCAGTCCTAAGTAAAGACAGCACTGTTACTCTTCAAACAAACTGTCCTTAGCCAGAGGGAGACGTCACTTACAGGATTCCTCGTTGTTTGACATATAGCTATCTCTTGACAAACCATATACAATATATATAAGACTATATTTTTTATAAAGTAGTGAACTGTGTCAAAGCTGGGCTGACGAGTTTTGTCACACCGAGTTCACTGCCCTTTGTACAAAGATTGAGACCTACTGGTCAAGATACACCTTTATGCACCGCTCATCTTAATAGCCTTTTTCGCCTCCTACGTATAGAGAGGTTGGGACCGGTTGTTTTTTTCCGCTCTGTGAGAAAGTCGGACATCATATCGTTTTTCCTCTTTTAAAACAATTATTTTAGACTGCTTTTAATTTAAACTTAAATTATAGTCAATTTATGGAAGGAAATTATTCTGCTATTTTTATTTGTTGATATATGATTTTACTGGTATGGTTTAATGTAAAGCTTGGTCTTCATTTAACCCCAAAAATCGAAAATAATAAGTTATGTAAGCTTAAAATCATTTCTAACTTGGCGTCTATTTTTTTTCTTTCATTCTGGTTCGAAGAAAGTTCATTGTACACATATAAGCTGATTTTAATGCAACCGGTATTGCCTTGTATGGTCTATGCACACACTGCTGTAAGTTTTCATGTCAGTCTATGTGTGTATAGCTATTTTTATTAAGCACAGGCTCATGTAATGTACGGCTACTCTATTTAGGTAAAGAAAGAACCTTTGTCAAGTCTGTCGATGTGTCTCGCTGTATTAATGTACGATATGACTCACTAAGGAATGTCCCGGTATTTTGGGCCATCCTATGAAGCCTCACCGCTATTACATATCTCCGGCTTGACCATTCTAGTCATGAATAAAACACCTGCTAAGGAGGCGCTAGAGGGTTAATTTACACGTATCGGCTAACGGAAGATACCAGTGGCCCACTCCTTGTTTTGTCGCACTACCGGCTTGTTTAAACATACGCGGTGCGAATGACAATTGAACTTATTAACTGGACGAGTGGGTAACATTGGCGCTGGAGTTTTCAGTTTTAAACAAAACGAGGCTTAACGCTAAAGTAGGAAAGACGCGACACCCGGCTTAAATGTGACTAGCTAATTTGTCATTTTGAGCGCATCCAAGCGACACGCAGGACTAACTGTTCGGTACACTTAATCTCCATCTTGTATAGGACATTACCGGGTAAGTGGGCCTGACAACATTTAAATTACACTTGGAGTAAATTAACTGTTTAATATCTCTCGCTGGGATTATAAATTATGTAAGACCGATAGACACGTCATTTTAGTGATAAGTTTTATGGTTTAGTTTTAGTTTTAGTGTTCACTTCAAGTTTTGAGTTAGGTTTAGTGTTAAAGTTAACCCAGAAGTAACAGACTTGTTGTGCCTGACGTGACAGCTCAGCCATACACAGTCTCCATTGTTAACGGAATTACTAGCTCCGGCTTGGGATATCTGTCTAACACATTACGGTACATATGTTTTATCTCCATTCTATCATTTTGTGTGTGCAGACATTCTTGTTAATTATTTTTTAAACTTCTAATTGCTTTCTATAACCGCTTTGTTTGTGTGTTTCTGTGGCACCACCATGCGACATGTATTCTCGTTTCGACAATTTCTGTCAGGTCAGGGAATGTATTTTTGTAATTTCATCGGATGAGTCACCACTGCATATAATATTTCCCGTGTTATGACAATGGACTATGTCTGTTGTTTTAATAAAGTATAATACCAACTCCGAAGAAAGATGATGAACTCATTTTGACTCATCAGTTCTATTTATTGATCAAACCATCATCAGTGTAATTTTAACCTCCCAAAGTATTTTCTTCACCAATACTTGTATATATACCTATTACTTATGAAAATTCGGGGTCGTTCTACCGTAAATCTATGGAACGCAGTCGGTTAGAGCACTGGTCCTGCTAGTCAGAGGCCCGAGTTCGTATCCCCGCGGAAGCAAGCAATTCTTTCTCTCTTTACAATAACAATTTACCTATGTCTTCAGTTAAACTTACTACTGATGATGCTTTGAACAATTAACCGAAACATGTATAGTCGAACTGAATTCATTATCTCCCTTCGTAGTTGTTATTATACTTTACAAGATGTATGTTAAACTTTTCCGTGCTACCCATAATAGTGTTGTTTAAACATATCCGGATAAATATAACTTGGCTTTGATGGTCATGGAAAGCGGTATATTTAAATGTTAAGGCAAATTCTCAATTGATATTTTGTTTAAAATAAGATTGTGTGTTTGTTTGATTGCGGGTTAACGCCGTATTCATTCATATGACGGTGTACCAGCCCAAAATGTGAAGGCAGCCACCCTGGACGTCACTTCCAAAATGTAATTAAAGACTAGACAGTACAGACATAAGATGCAATGCTAGGACATGTTAGAATCTAGCTACTGAATTTGAAGGCTCCAATTCGTGTAATTGCCCTACATCGAGATTCGAAGTAGGGCTCAAATACTCAAATATTCAATTAAGTGGATACAGGTTTAATACTTCAATTGAATAAATTCTGCATCCTTTTGTTAGGTAAACATGTCTAAAAAGTGGAAGTTACAGGACCTTCTACTAAAATGTCAAGTCTACAGTCAGGGTGGAAGTGAGAAAAATGGCGGGTTAGCAACAGACATCTGAACAGTATTTCTGTATTTTTAATAAAACTTATGGGCGATTTCAAGTCTCGTTTGGCAGTATATCAAATACTATTGGATAGGGCTAACTTAACCCATAATAGCCTGTAAGTTAAACAAAATGAAATTACACAGTTATGTACACTCTAACTCTATATATCTAAATAAGACTACATTGTATGATAGACTATTAAAGATACAGAACTTTGCATCTAGTTAGAATCATTTTTAGTAATTCGGTGGAATGGTGATTCCAATTTGCCAGCAACCGTGAATTGGTTGAATGCACACTTAACTTAATAAACGTGTACCTGTAATGTAGAAGAACGAACTATTATAAATTTCGTTTATTTTCCTCTTAAGTCCTGCATGGTTGAACAGAGATTTACAACCTGTAATATATGCTATTAGAAATGTTCTTTCTTCCCGCATCCTCATGTCTCTTCTTGGTTGGCGGGCGGTTGGTAGGGAGCTTAGTGGGCGGGAGGGAGTTTAGTGGGCGGGAGGGAGCTTAGTGGGTGGGAGGGAGCTTAGTGGGCGGTTGGGAGGGAGCTTAGTTGGCGGTTGGGAGGGAGCTACTTGTTGCCCTGGTGCTCCCAGAGCTTAGGCGCAAAACGAAACCCGATATGTTTTGTGATGTCCTGCGTCTTTTGATTGTCCTGTCTCGTCTTTGAATGTTGCCAGTGCCAGTGAAAGTAGTTTCCTTCAAATTATACACCGTCCCTAATTAAGCTGATATTAATAGTGTTGTTACATTTTGTACGATTTCTCGTTGGCCATCAATTGGAACCCATTTGTTGGTGCTGTCAGTAACATGTATGGTGAACATGTTGTGCCAAGTTTTATTTATAAATTTACAGCAGATAAAGAGGATCAAAATTTCTCAAATATTAACATTCCAAAATATAAACTTAACAAATTTACAGAATAATGTTATATCTTACTGCATGATGAACAGTATTTTAATACAGATTTGCTGAAAGGACGTTACTACAACAAATGTGGCTTAAAAGGTATACCATACATTGTATTTTCAGTAGCAACATGAAAGTGGCTTTCAGTATAGTATCCAACATAACACGAAAGAATAGTTTTGTAAACAACTTGATTGTGTTTAGAATTTGACAATCATTTTGTTTTTTTTACATTTTTTGTCCATGAAACAGAGAAAGAAGCTACACATCAGACAGAATTCTGGCTTTGTCATTATTTATGTTTTCAGTTGTGATTGAAAAACAGTCGCCAGTAAAATCAGATGGCTTTTAAAATCTCTCGACGGCACCGTACAAATTTGTCTTGCTGTCAAACATACATAGCAGATCAGACTGATCTCAGGGCATTCATTCCGTTAACATTGTGCCACTTTTGTTTGCTTAGACCGCTCAGCGTTTGACATGATCGCGTCGCTGGAATATATAAACCTGCCAATACTAGGCCTAAGTTAAGCTATATGGTTAGCTTTCTTCATTGTTAAAGTTGTTTTAAAATACCTCTCAAGTAAATATGAAGATATTGTGTAAATGTTTATAGCTTTCACTTTTAAATGGCTCTAAATCAAGTGTGAGGTCGAAGACCCGACTATAAAAAGTGAGTGAGACTAGTGACAGATAGTCACTGGCAGAGATATTTAAAACTGCATGGTTGACCTTTATCGATAGGAGAGTGACAGTGTAAAAGGTTAAGCAAAAGGTAACCCCTGCGAATGCTATTTTGTTCCCAGTTTAAAAACTATTGAACTGGGAAAGAAATAAAAACATACAGTAAGTCACTGTGAACATTTTCTTCGATTTGGGTCCGTAATCATCTCTCTACTTTCCGGATAAAAATAAAACAAAATCCGTTGTTTTTAAACTACAGATGAAATAACATTGGATTGCGGTTACTTGTTTTTAAACCTTTTATCCTGTGGCTCTCCTACCGACAAATCTCAACAATTATTTAATATCGAAGGACTATCTGTCATTGAAGTAACATCTGTACTGACAAACTGCAGGCATTGTTAGTTCTTTGTCAAAGGAACAGCACCATGACTTGTCCATACCTTGGAGTTTAGTCTCGATCAAAGGAAGAGTGATTCGATGGCATATAAGATTCGAAAGCTTTGAGTTCTGCCACAACCATAAATACAAACAGCGTTAAAACAGAGTTATTCTACATGATGTTAGCTATTTAAGTGTACCATAGCAGTATAGTTAACCGCTATATCGGCAGATCCTATCTGTTCATAGAAGGTAGATTTCTCCTTGGGCGAATTCCGGTTCCTTTTGCAGAAAATTATTGATGTGTATGTTAAGCTTTTGCGTTCCTGATAACTTTGACACAATCAACTTTCCAAGTATCATAATCGAGTACGATCTTTTTGCCTACAAATGTCTGAATTGAAGCCGCTTTTTGTGCGCTATATGTTACAGCACCTGCATTCAAAACGTTGTAAGGAGATCATATTGGGTTACTACTAAGTGGGATTTGACGTTGATTCTAAACGTCAGTGGATGTAAGGTTGACCTACAAATGAATATTTTTGGAGAAAAAAAGAGAGGAAATTTTCGTTCGATGAATAGATATGATATGTCGTCATGGTCGTATACGATAGAACTATGGCGCCTTTAGCTAATATTATGTAGCTCCAGGTATACGTCATGCAGCCTACACTGCTTTTATACGATACAGCTGATTCTAACTTCCGTTGGAGGGTGTCACTTTATTTACCAGTTTAGGTCTTTTCGGATAGAAACACTACTTAGAAATCTGAGCCTATGTGGAGCTCGATTTAGAGTTCCTTATCTTCATCGATAAGTATCCATCGTCTACAGCTAATACGGGGATTTCCAGTTATGACGTCACGACAACAGAGTGACGTCCCTTTGCGAAATGACGTTGCCACTTTATGGCACTGTAGGGCAGTCTGCCGATACTTTAACATTGCGTGTTGTTCGTTTTCAGGAAATTAGTAGAGTGATTGCCGTAAAGATCTCAGTATAGCGACAAACAAAACACGGGAAGCGTTTTTGAGAACTGATTTGAATTAGATTGCAGGCTTAAGTTTCGGGATTTAAGCATCGAACGGTCCCAAGTCTTGTTTTTGATAATGTATTAGTACAACTTGAACAAAGGGGTTAATGGCGTATATATCTTTACGCTCATAACATACAGCGGGTTTTTATGTAGATACTCCATCATTAGCTATATTGGTCAGTAGTAAATATATGTATAAGCCGGAGTATATTGGAACGTAATATATCTTCGCCTACATTGACTGACACAGTTGGACAAGCCGATCCACCGCACGGTCCTTCATATAGTTGAGCTATAGACGAAAACTGAAAGAGACCCGAGACCATTTTTCTACGCGGGCATTCTGCGTTTTAGCTTAATAAGGCTGAAAAGTAACATGCTAAACAGAAAAATCAAACAGCTGGACACTTCACACATTTCATCGGTGTAATAGAATGGCGCGTTACTGTCGCGGTTGCAGCACACATCCGGCGTATAAGTGAAATTCCCCGAAGGCACACACGACATTAAAACCCAATGAATCGATCTTCGGTATGATTGCCTTCTTATGTTTTGAGGTCTTATGGACCCCTGTGTCGATTTTGAGGAAAACAGTTTTAATAATTACATTATGACAAAGAATTTTGATCAGAACATCATGAGTGTTAATTATGTTTGATCAAAGCTTGGACAATCAGGATTAAAAATGTGTAAATTTGGCGACAATCCAACAAATAGTTCTACAGCCATTATTTCAAATTGAAAAAATAGAGTGCATGTTTATTCTTCCATGTGTAATACACGCAAATTCCCTATTAACCGTTTCTAAACTCTAACGTCATACCGACTTTGATTGGTCACGACAAAGTTGTTTTTCAGACAGCCAATCAAACATCCGCATGGCCTAATTGATTTCCTTCGCAGTTACCCTGTTCTGGCCTTCCGCGGGGAAACCATTGACTTTAATCAGCGGATAAAACCAAAAGGATTTGTATATAAAAATAGCGTATCACAAGAAGTGGATAAGCCGCTTTCAATTGATTTATATAAATTGAATATATGATCCGCCAGGTAATTGAGTAGAATATACAATTTCAAGGCTGTCATAATTGATAACTAAAAACACTTGCACCATGTGACATCAAAAACCTAACGGAATAGTGAGTATAGAAAAATGATTTAACATGAAAGGGTTTTTATTCCAGACAATATTGGAGTAGCCCTACTAGCTGTAACAAGAAATACAAAATACAGCGGAAAAACTTCTTATCGCGCTATATGGCAGGTTTTGAGTTGGCTTTGGAATGTCCCTAAACCAAAAAGCAGACACGGTGTTCTGTCAGAGTGATATATATAGGTATTGTGTTGACGCTGTCAGCCACCGTTCACGGATCCGAACCTGGGTAAAAGTATGTACATATATATATTTATAAAAAAAATAAACACAAAACAATGGTTAAAAACATGTATATTTGTTATTGTATTTCACATTTTCTCTCACTGTAAAATAGACAATCAAACCATTCTCCCCTCTTCCGAGTCTCTTTGACTTAAGGTATTGACTCGCCATACATCCACGTTGTGATTAATGCTATAATGAACTGTGATTAGTTATACAGCTGATGTAATTGTCAACATATTTTCTTTTACTACTAAGAGAAAAAGAAAGTTTGAATTGACTGAGTGATTGAGTACATGGGAAAACTTTCAGATTTTGTTTGTTGTTTATAAATCACTCTTTTCTTTTCTTTTCTGGCTTTTAAATTTGGAATCCCTTGACGTTAATTGTGACGATTCTCTGCCCAGTAGCATGCAACAACAACAGATATGTCTCGGTGATACAGGCTACATATTTGCACGGCCCATCCACTTCCCACAGAGCATATGGGAGCGTATACCTATTGATTTTCTCTTCATGATCTAACAAATGGTGAATCATGTGCTTTTTCATTGCCATTGTTTACCAATAATAACATATTCTTATGAGAATACATATAACCTACTACACGTCATATATGAATTGTTCAGGACAAACCGTGAGCCTTTCTCTGGGCGGTTACAGGTTTTCGTCGTAAGGAAGGGGGCGCATTGAACCGAATACCATGGGGTGCTTTCGAGTTTAAAATAGTCCTAAAACTGGGAGCTGTTCCTTCACTGAGGGTCCGGTGGTGTATCGATTTGGTATCCCTGTTTGCATTTTTATGAACATAGCATTTTGTTTTGACCTCGCAGATGGCACGGATCTTCTTTGGATGATCTATGGGCACTGTCTCGGGTCTTTCGTCAACGTCATCATTCGCAGTCATCAGACTACTGCGTCTCACTATCATCGGTTCGCTATTTTGCAATCTGGTATGCTGTAGATTTATATATGGCAGGGATGTTTTCTTTGCCACTGACGACGTGTGCGTTCTTGGGGGAAGACAACTTGAAGATCGTTTAATGAAATTTTGAAGATTAAAAGTATTTTGGTCAACACTACATCCTACATCGGTAAATCGTCGTTGCCTCACCAGACATTCTTCATTATCCCTTTCTACCCGAATAGTTACACCACAAGTCTCAGATATCGATTCTTCACATTCCAAATGCACTTTAGGCGGGTGTAGCATAGGGAAGAGTCGTTGGTTAGACAAATGTTTGGAGTCGCCACGCCCAGTTTTCCTTGTGGTATATTCCTTTAAGATATTTCCTGGCAAGCACAAACTTTTTGTGGATATGCGTCTCGCCTGTTGTCGACTGAACAGAAGCCTATCTCTATCCAAGTTGTTTCGAAGAAGTCTTCGGTCGTGCTCCAGAGTATTTATAAAAAATGTCAGAGATTTTCGACATTCCGCTTGATCCTTCAGAATTTTACCTGCCGTTCTTGGCTCCATTGCCTTGAAACATGTCTTAGGCGGCGAAGCATGGTTCTTTTTACTCCTGAACATGGTTAAATCAGGAATTTCCCTTACAAAAGCAGTTGTTCAAGAATGTTATATCAAACTTGGTCATACGGAGAAAAGATGTGCATGTCCACAGACCGTACCTCCACATTATCCCAGCCGGCTCTACCGAGAAGCTCTTTTAAGGACATGTGTTCTCATTGGTGACAAATGTTTGTTAGAATATGCGTTCATACTTATCCCAAAGGTCATTCGAGTGCATACACATTAACACTAAGGCGAAAAGCAAGGATTGTAACCCAACAATGTTCTATTTACACCCAGATTCTATTATGTCCCTTTCTGCATGACTGTTCGCATTAGCGGTTCCTTGGTTACGCCATTTACCAACACGAACAATTGCAATGTGTTGACGTCATAACTTATCTTATTATAAGGGCCTTACTTTTCTGTTAATCAGATTATCGTTTGTAGCCATGAATATATTCCTTTGATTTTTACCAAAACATTTTTTAAATCTTAATTATTTTCAGCTTTTTGTACAATAAATATTCTATTGAGCATTATGTTCGCTATGCCAGAGCGAAACAAAAAAAAAAAAATGAAGATACTAACATTACAACAGTAATTACACTTTTTGTTCAAACAATACAAAAAGTCTGGTTCTGGCAAGTATATATATTTCTAAAGTATATTTTGAATAAATGAAGAGAGAAAAATTTGATTGCCTCCACCGGGATTTGAACCCGGGACCTTTCTAATATTTGGAATAAATGAAGAGAGAAAAAAAAATATATATAAATTTTATAGATAAAGAAAAGTTTGCTTGCCTTCACCGGAATTCGGACGCCAAGCTAACAGGGCCCGCGGTCTATCAGACTGAGTTACAAAGGCGACCGCGAGGTCTACGCATGTGTATATGCTCATGTCTCGCTTTTTCCAAAAGCCTACTATATATCTGTGGAACATGAGATTATTCTTGGGTTTTAATAAATCGACATCACTTTAGCAATAAATAGTGTGTGGCCCTAGTCTTAGAAAAATAGGGCTCTAATGGAACCCTGAAAGGTTTTTCAGTCATGGATTTTGTGGAACCCTTTACGGTTCTGTATGGAACCCAGTCAGCAACTGTCCCAAGTATTTCTCCCTTTCTTCTTATATCAAAGAACCGTTTTTGTCGTAATGGTTCCATATAGAACCACCCTCTTTTCTAAAGACCCCTCAAAAAAACATTATTTCTAAGAGTGTGTTCAAAAGTGGAAGGCGGCCCCCACCCCAAGAGAAGTCAGTAGGATCGATGACTACACCCGATCTGACTGTCTCGGCCAAACCATATCTAAGGTGTCACATCTATTAAGACCTGCTTGACAACACGTGAGTGGTGATCCTCATTTGAACATGCTTCAGAACACTCCTACAGTGAAACATATAGCGAAAGTTTTACATGGTCACATCTAATAGGACTAGTTTGGCTACGTTTCTGGAAATGCTGTCGTTAATAAATGTTACACCAATCAGTTGGTAACTGCAAGCTTTTGCTGTAAAATTATTAAGAATGTTTCTGTTTACTATTTATGCTATTCTTTAATATATAAACCGTGTTCCTAATGACCTGCTGCATGTGACCTGCTGCGGATATGAGTACGATACCACTTTTAGTTTGTCTGACTTTCGTGAGAGTCCCATGATGCAACATGATCTATAAGATATATACAACAGCCCTGGACTAAATAAGATATAAAATGTATATAATCAGCAGTTAATTGTATTGACAATGTGTACAAACGGACTGCCATTCAAAATGCGGTTTTGAAGATCTTCAGTGTTCGAAATATATAGTTCTGCATAACCATTACTGCTACTTCTGTGCCATTTTCTTGATCCGTTTGTCGTGTCTTTGTAGGTGGTTCCCTTTAATCATTGGGCTGGCACACCGTCATATGAGTGAAATGACACGATGTACGAGCAAACAAACTCAGACTCTGATATCGTTTATGACTGTAATACGGTACATGTCCCTATATAATAGGCAGTTAATTAACTATATGGGCAGTTCGAGACAAGCATACAGTTTAACTAGATGCGTTATGTCGGAAAACCTACCTTTTTGGATCAGTTAATCGATTTGAAGAAATCCATAATTTTATTAATATGAACAGGTCGTGCACAGTTTCCTGTACAAATAAGAAATAATTCCATATTCCAATTAAACCATAGACCACAGCCGCCATCAACGATGATCGAACTACTACTGATAGTAAGTTATTGAATGCCACCGATTGTATTCAGATGCCCATGCATTATCAGCCAGATATTGTATGCAATACCAACAACACGGGTTTGGTTTTACCGAGTTTATTGTATTCAGGCTTACACATTTGATACTGGTTCTGATTGCTAAATGTTGAACACAAATAGTAAGGCATCAGTGAATTAGCTTTGACGAACAAACATTACACCAAAAGTGATCACCCGTAAAGTATCACTGACAATTAACAGAATTGTTTTATTCTGGGTTCAATAACTGAATATATCGACTCTGGACCATGCCTTAGCCCAAAGTCAGCCCGAGTCACAGTGCAGGTTGTTTTTCACCAATCACCCACCTGAAAGTAATGACCATTCGCATTAACACTTTGTATTTTTGTCCATCACTACTATAGTAGGGGCCTTATAAATGCTACTCGGACTCCGTCCGTCATTCTGGCCG
This sequence comes from Mopalia vespertina, assembly GCA_030265115.1. Classification (NCBI taxonomy): domain Eukaryota; kingdom Metazoa; phylum Mollusca; class Polyplacophora; order Chitonida; family Mopaliidae; genus Mopalia; species Mopalia vespertina. The sequence goes on from JAQQZZ010103113.1 coordinate 11,353, forward strand.
CCCGTCCGTCACAAATGTTTGTGAACACGATAGTTTAAAAACAAATTCACCGATTAACTTCAAGCTTGGTATGTAGCTTCCTCCTGTTAGGAAGACGGATGGGATTGCATTTCATCAAATTCCGTTAAACAAAATGGTCGTTATTACATGATTTAAGAATATTCATGCCAGTATGTGTTGTGCACACGATAAGTAGAGATAATTTCTCTGATTAACTTCAAACTTGGTATGTAACTTCCTCAAGTTAAGACGACGGACAGGATTGTATTTCAACAAATTCCGTAAAACAAAATGGCCGTTATTACATAATTGTAGAAAATCCATGCCTGTATGTGTTGTGAACCCGATAAGTAGAGACTAAATTCATGGATTAAGTTCAAACTTTGAATATTGCTTCCTGCCTTGAAGACAATGGATGGGATTGAATGGGAATGAAATTGAATTTCATCAAATTCCGTAAAACAAACGGCCGCCATTGCATAATTTTACAATATTTATATCTGTATACATGTATGTTGTGAACACGATCACTCCGTAACAAATTCACTTATTTACTTGAAATAAAGCCTACTACTTTTAAGACAATGGATGGGATGGCATTTCATCAAATTCCGTAAAACAAAATGGCCACCATTCCATCATTTTACATTATTTACGCCTATCTTTGTGAACATGATAATTTTAAGATCAAATTCAAAGATTAAAACAAATAAACAAAATTAAATTTAAAAAAAATTGGTACTTGCTACTTATCCAACCGTTCCTTATACTAGTTCTTTACTACATATAAGTCATAAGTCTTTTATTTACTGGCCGTGAACTTACATTAGTTCTTCTGCTAAAAGTTACAAACAGCATGGTAATATACTGGAATTTCTCTGCGTCTTTATAACACCTACTAAAATTCCAGGATTATCTTTCGCTGTACCGTAGCTGGACTGAAGAAAATACCAAGACTACAATAACCAAAAGCCAGGGTTCATAGATGGCTACGCTGATGCTATATACATGACTGGCTAATCTGCCTCTGTGGCTATGTTCAGTAAGAGAGCTGATCAGATTGAACAGGATAGGTGTCTCCATTTATCCGTTTAACGTGATTATCCCTATAATATGATTTTGTGATGGTTGCTTGTCTAAGTGACCAGCATGTCCACACTCATTTCGCTGAGAGTTGGAAACGTGTAGTGCACTGTTACAGTCTCTCTTCGCTCTGTACGAGAAAAGCAGAAGGTATAAGTAACTCGGCTTAACTGAGTGAGTGCATTGAAATTTAAGTTACGACACACAAAACGATCGTGACATTTCTTCATTTAATGGCGTCATGCTATACAGTTAAAAATAGCGACCAATTTTTTTTCTTGGCCACAGGGAAATAAACGCTGTCCCAATGAACATAAAACACTCTACAAATGTGTGGCGTCTTCCAATGTAAAAAATAAATGTCCACAAAAATGAGGTACATTTCACAGGTTCGCTTTTTTAAATGACTTACAGTCTTAGGAACGCTTAATATCCGTTGCTGGTCTCAACTATGAACCTGAAGATAGTACACTCTAGAAATAATGGTTGAATGAGGGTTCTTTAGAAACGAGGATGGTTCTATATGGAACCAACACGACAAAAACGGATCTTTGATATAAGAAGAAAGGGAGAATTACTTGGGACAGTTGCTGTAAGGGTTCGATACAAAAGCATAAAGGGCTCCCCCAGAGCCATGACTGAAGAAACTAACTTATGCGCATATACGTGAATATCAAGACGACGATACAAACCCAGACTTTACCTTGACATGATCCGTTAATGAGGCAAGTCGATTTTGTTGACCAGCTGATAATACAGTCATTTCCAGATAGATTACACGATGACGTCATATGTCGTAACGTTTATGAGAACAGTATATATCCCTTTCATAAAAATAGAGCTCGGGCTTTTCCTTGTAAAAAAAGAACGAGCAAGGAACGTGTCATTGTGACCCATGATTGGTTCATCTCCTCCCTCCCCACCCACCACCATATCCACTAAAAATAGTCGAACAAATAAACTACCACCATTCTACTTTAATTCCGATTAATATCAGACAGAATAATATCAAGACATGTTTGATTATATCTCTTGCTTAAGTCTGAATGATGTATGAGTGGGTAGTACAATCACGTAGAACCAACGTGTTATCACATACATTTATATGTTTCTAGACATCTGGCTGTACTCTACTAACGTTCCAGTAAGCCCAATTATTAGAGGACTTGTCACCAATTGCAAACAAAGACACGTTTGAATAGAATCCATTCAATAACATGAAGGAAAATTAAATTCACACCTGTGAGCACTTTCTATGTTACCGACTATTCCTCAGCTCATGTATAGTTGATAGATTCGCCAGTGCGGTAGTTAGACTGGACGTGATTGTATCTGCTAATCAAGTTATCATTTGACCGACCCGCTGAGGACTAAGTGATAAGGCGTACGGATATTAGTGATTTATCCAATTGTGGATATCTAATAAACGTCCATGTCGATTAGTTATTAATTTACATTGAAGATTTTCTGAGCCGTATGAATTTAATACGACAATAAACACCCGGTATAAGACGTGTATTGGGCAGAATTGCCAAGCTTGTTATCCTGTTGGCTTGATAAACGGCATTCCGAAAAATCATTTCTCGAGCTACTGGCATATGTTATGAATGTTTAAGTATTATAGGCTTTGGTGTTTCGCTTAATGTGTCAACATTTACAGACGTCAGAATTTACCAGATGCGTTACATAGCTCATTCGTCCAAGACAATTGTTCAAGGAAACCTGGCTTTAATGGTATAAACTTAATTTCACCTTAGTTACACGGCAATAATTAGAGATAACATTTACGTTTGTTTCAACCCATTTATTAGCCTAAATTACTACATTTACTTTTTCTCGGAAAACATTTCATCAGGTTTGGCGGGGGATTGGAATGGGCTTCCTGGATCCTGATGTACTGGTGGTCTCGGAGCTGAAGGGCAATATGATCCTAGATCTGTCTTTGAAGTATTTGTATTGCATCCTGTGATTGTCCTATCCTGCCTTTCTTTGCTGCCAATGGCGTCGAGGGTGGTTTCTTTCACCCACTTGGCTGGCACACCGTTATATACGCTGAGTTTACTGTTACCTTGTGTGATTTGGCTTTTTTGGAAACAATTGACCCAGTAACCTGTGGCGAACCCATAATACTACATTATACTATTGCTATATACTAAATTATCTCACATCTACATGCACACAGTAAGGATACATCAGAAGATACATTAGAAATGATATATTTGACAAAATCGTCTCCGCCTAACGTCATTCGTGTTCATAACACTTTAGAGGTCATACTGTCTTAACTGTACGGTATATTTCAAGAATAAGTTCTCTATAGCAATATGTACGATGCCACTTGAATTTCTGTAGTTTTACAGGACGAACAAACTTTGTCACACAAAACAAAACAGAAGAATAAAAAATAACAATACCACTGACTCCCATAAAAAAACGACGAAAGCCATTATTTAGCGAAAGTTAATTATTAAACTGCTAGATTTGCTAGAGACGACAAGGATGAAGAAGAGACATTATAAAATTACAATCTAATTGTGAAAAAAAACCCGAAACAATTATTTCAGGACGGACGACCACTTCTTAATTGATCAACTATAAAATGTAAACACTAACAGTTCCTTTTTATATACATTTCCTACAGAGTTATACAAATTACAGCACGTTTGCGGTATTAACAAGCACATTTAGTTAAAATAAAAGTCTTTTTAGCTGGAAGTAAGTATTGATATCGTATACTTCCTGTGGTGAAAATCGATACATGTAAATATATTATAGGGTCTGCAATAGAATAGTCTACAATGATACATACGTTATAGAATAAATATTTACTCATGCTTGCCTGTCTAGCAAATGGTTGCGATGCAAGTTCCTTGGGAACACTATTATTGTAGGCCTTCATGTATATACACCTAAAAACTCTTCGGAGCCCTGATCCAGTCCCTGGCTCCATTTGTGTTTGTGTAAATTGACACCCCTATTGGACGGATTAAAATGTCAGCCGCGCAATGGTTTAAATAATTATTCCTGTATGTGGTTCAATCTAAAGTGAATAATTTTTTCCCCAATTGGACAGTTATGCCTAAAACATAACCCCGGTGACCAATACGCGTTACAGAGGGCAACCAACGCATAATTTACGGTCAATATTTCCTGCGTTTTAAACAGTTGCCAGTGTTTGGGTTGCTTTTGGAGATTGATATATAGACTCTACGCGGATACAATTCAACCACAGTTCCAGACAACCCGACAGTAAAACAAATATCATTTTTGAATAGCAATCTCGATTTTTCGACAAAACATATCAGCCAAATACTATGTTTGGCACTCCCCTGCTTAAACAGTATTGTTGAGAAATAAAATAAATGTATCAGTTTATAAATGAAGCATAAACAACCAGTTTATGAGATATCTAATACGTATGAGTGTTTTGTCTTTTGCTCTACCTCTTGTAGGAGGTTAAGACTTATACGCATAAAGATTTCATTTCGCTTGATACGGAGAGTAACAAACTACACTCTCAGAAATAATGATTCTTTGACAGTTTTGTTTAGAAAAGAGGATGGTTCTAAATGGAACCAAACGGACAAAAACTGTCTTTGGTATAATATAAACATAGGGAGGAATACATGGAACAGTTACCGTGAACAGATCCATAAAGCGTTCCACCAGAGCCATAAAGGATTCCACCAGAGCCATAAAGGGTTCCACCAGTGCCATAACTGAAGACTATTAAAGGGTGTCATTACAGACATATTTTTTTTCTAAGAATGTAG
>JAQQZZ010103124.1:0-16206 GCA_030265115.1 Mopalia vespertina
TACCCCTGGGAGCTGCCCTGGGGGCGGGGACGACTCCAGGAAGGAGGTGGTCCAGAACCGCTATTGTTTATACTACTCGCCCTCAGTGCCTCCTCCTCGGCCTCCCTCACCATGGTGAGTGTGAAGTTGCTATCCTCCATGAAGGTGGAGCTGAGAAAGGACGGTTCGGTTTGTCTGGTGGTGGTGGTAATGGTAATGGTACTACCCCCTGCTTGTTGTTCCCTGTACTGTGTGTACACTTGGTGTAGTGTGAGTTTTCGTCCACCACGCCTCATCTTGCCTGGCTTTGTTACTGTTTTTTGTCACTAGAGGCGTGGTGGACATCATTGCAACCAATGACGGTTTAGGCAAAATAAACCACAGTGGTTTCCGGTTGGCTTGTCTTTTCTGGTGACGTAGTGTTTCCATCTTTCAAAGCTGTCTGGTTTATGGTATGACTGCATGGATCCGGCGAGGTGCCTGGATATATACTGTACGCGCGGACGTCAACGAGAGCACCTCGTAGCGCATGCCGTGAGATCGATAAAAAAATCTGAGTGCTTCCTTGTGGTCGATGTCGGGGTGTTTACTGGTACGGAGTGGCATAGATGGTTGAAGTGCCGGTGTTGTTTAGGGAAAGCGAAGTCGTTCTTTCACGTGGTGTGATTTTTAAAGCGATCGAGCTGTAACTGTTGAAGATCGACGAAGATGAACTTTCCACAGTCGTGTGAGTTGAGGTGATCCGCGGTTGTTTTCATCGCTATTCTACATAAAACGGTGTAGTGACGCTTTTGAATTGGGTGCTCCTTCATCGCTCGCTTTATGGGCATCTTTTGGTCTTTTCAGTCCACGTGGAGTCTTTAGCACAAGTCGTGTGAGCGATAGAGACCGTCATGGGCTTCAAACTGCGAGATTTAACCTACAGACAAAATGGCGTAGCTAACTGCAGGGTTTGCGTGACGTCACTTGTTAACTCGAGTCAGACCAGCGTGGCCTTGAGTGACGTCACTCCACTGTAGAGTACATGACAAGTCGGCCAAGCTAGGCTAGCGGTCAAGATCACGCGGGGCTGAGTCGACGTAAACAAGTGACGTCACTCAAACTCTTGTCTGCTTCAGGCCTGTACACTGTACAGTGTACAAATCAGTCCCTTGATAATACAGGGGTTAGCCCAAAGCTGTGTTGTAGCCTTTCCTGGTGTTTTGTGTTAATAGGTTAGACATTAAGCGTAGTTGTTCTTTTTTTTTAATGCTGTATTAGTCTTTCATGTGTTGTTTGATGAACTCAAGAGCGAACACAGAACACCACACAACATGGCACAGCGCCATCTGTACTCGCTTGGTCAATGGAGATTACTGAGTCACCATGACGATACAGCGATCGTCTGCTTCAATCAACCTGTACAGTGTTTACATCAGTCCCTTAAACTCTAAGTCACAGACGAAGTACAAAGTCTGTGATGTAGATCTTCATTAATTTTTTTTTAAATAAACAATAAAAACATAGATATAAAGGAGTAGTCTGTTCTCTTTCTTTTATATGTTTTAAGTCAGTCGCGTGTTGAGTTGCGGGTTGAGATAAAGGATAAAGAGAGATGATCATGGGTAGGTGTGTTCGTTGTCGATTGGCATTTCACGAGAGCGGACGTGTGAACTATGGTTAAACCACGGCGGAGAGAGCGTCAAGTCGCAATAATGTTTACTGGTGGGATACTGCGGGGAAAAAAGAGAGTCAAACCGAAGAAAAAAGTCAGAAAAGTCCGTCGAGTCGCGATGATGAGTATCACCCAAAGCGCCAAGAAACGACCGAAGAAACGTAGACCCGTACAACACAAAGCGTGTTAAGGTGTGTTTACCGCGTATTCCAACTTCGTTCAACGAAACAGGAAACAACGAACGGCCCATGAAGAAGCAGCGGAATTTTTTGATCGCTTGTTAGGGCATTCAACAACCCATAATCCGTACTCAGTGACCTGAGTGTACTCACCGGCGCAGTTTGACACCAATGACACTGGTTAGAGGCGGTTGAATCCGGTGAAACGGGTTAGAACACGGAGGCGCTAGGTCGAGCCACATGTATAAAAAGGAGGTGCTTTGGTGGGTTAAACTTCATTCCGGACATGACTGCTGATCTGTCTGCTGCTACGTTCCGACCTGCTCTCACTCGTTGTCCACCAAGCTGCCTGCTGTCTACCACCACCACCCTAGCACCCTTTCTAGTATTTTAGGTCTCGCTGTCTAGCCACCTGCCTGCTGTCTCGCTGTCTACCCACTCAGCCACCTACCTACCTACTTGTCGCTGACCATGCCAAAACGAACCACGCCAACGACCGTGCCGCTAGTCACCTCTGTAGAGAAGAAGAAAAAGACAGAGAGAGCCGTCATGCCTCCACCTCCAACATACCACTCAGGGCCAGTACCAGCACTACAACCAGCCTTACCCTGACACGTGCTCAACCCCGTACCACGTCAAGTGAACGGACCTGAAAGTCACCTCTCCCGACGTATAAAGCTAACCATACACCTCGATGTACACCTACACGCATAAAGCGGAGAACCCGGACCACGATGTTCGACTTTCCCGAGGGGGTTGGACCAAACAGAAACAGGTGATGGATGACTTTAACGCGGCCAGCACCACACAGTATCAGTGGGATGTCGATGAATTCTCCACAGCCCCCAGAGAGATTCAACGAGATGTCACGGTATCCACGCCTCATAAACCGTGCACAACAAAAATATTTACGTCCATTTCAAATATCGGATGACTTATAAACAAGACGATCGTCGCTACCCATCACGTCTGGGTATCACCCTGAACGAGGAAGCTTGGACGATCCTCACGCACCGTGGATGATATTTTAGCAGCCACACCACACACTGGAGACGAACCCTCTGACCTACCCCCGATGCGACCGTTTGATCACCCGATGCGGGAGCGTTTACGGAACATCATGATGCGGTGTTTCGAGGCCTACCTCACGCCTGTGTTTGCCTCCATACAGAAAAGTATTGCGCGGCCTGCGGTCAACTCCCCGAGGCTACCCAGCATACGTGTCTCACCCTGGACTTGATGACCACCCGGGCTTTGTCCCCTTCCTGTCCGAAGCCCTAGAGCGTGTGGATAGCAGTCGACCGTGTCGCCTGTTCCGACAACGCGTTCGAGATTGAGATGTGACATCACCCGCCTATGTGGATGCCTTTCTAAACCGCTTCGCGGTCAACAAGACGCTGTTGACTTCGAAAAAGTGTTTACGGCCTTTTTAGAGAAGGAAGATTTTGCCCTAGTCGACCTGGTGCTACCCCAGACGGATCTCATCCCCATCGACCTCAGCACCCTCAGTACCTCCGTCACCCCCATCAATGTGACTGACGAGGACTTTCCGCTGTTCCGCCAAGTGTTTTAAATGACTCACCCACCACCCAGACACCTTCCTGTTGTTTCAATGTGACGCGTTGTTGAGTTATAATTAACAAAAATGGTTCACACTTGTTCTGATGTTGTTCCGTGTATTCTTTTTTCTCTGTGTTTTAGTACCGTCTGCGTTAGGCTGTTTGATCGACCCATCAGACAGTCTAGTCTTGTTTAATGTTTATCAACCTCTGCCGGTTCAGAGCATAGATCAGACCGACCAAGCCGAGGTCACAGCCACCCATCAAACACATCGAGTGTATATCAGGCGATCATCTGACGGGTAGCGGGTTAGTCTGCAGTCGACGCTTGCGATGTCATGACGGCGGATAAACTTCATTGGGCGAATATGGTAGCTTCGGTGCAGGATTTACGAGCATATTAAACAATGGTCTTGACGATGTTTGACGATGGTCGGGTGAATGGTGCTCGTTTCCTTGTGTTGAAACAATTCACCGACGACGTGTGAGATCAAGCCAAACACCCAGACGCCATACGCCACTACACACCGTAATACCCACGCTTGCCGACTTATCAAGACGTACGATCAGGCGACTGGTGCCATCCCTAGCGGTGCTCGGTGACTTGTGGTGTCTGACGTGTGTCATCGTGGGTGTGTTTGGTGTTTCCTGTTAACCACAGGCCGGTCGAGCTTGCTGATCCCACGAACCCTATGGGTAGACCGACGAGGAGGCGGCGAAAGAGCAAGGCCGCGCGTCAGGCAGCGACCTGGGCAACGAAGCTCGATAAGAAGTTGCCACGGTTGTATTACGAACCCAACAGCCCAGCGGCCTGCATCGGTGTGAACGACTTATGACAGGCGGTACGTACTCAACGCCTCAACGTATCGAAAGCTCAGGTGGTGGCGAGGTTGAAAGGATAAACCACCTATACATGACACCGACCTGCCCGACGCCACTTTCAGAGGAATCGGGTGATCGTCAGCGGTATCGACAGTCAATGGCAAGCGGATTTGTTGGACATGCAAAGTTTGGCCAAACACAACGACGGTTATCGCTACCTTCTCACCTGTATCGACAACTCCAAATACGCTTGGGTCGTTCCGATTCGAACCAAAACGGGGACTCAGCTGATCGACGCCTTTAAGACGATCTTTGCCACGTGACGGCAGCCGCTGTATTTACAAACGGACGAAGGAACGTAATTTCTCAACAAAGAATTTCATCAGTTTTTACAACAACGTCGCGTGTTGTATTCCCACACCTGGAACGAAACGAAAGCCTTGGTGGTCGAACGGTTTAATCGGACGTTCAAAAGTCGGATGTACAAGTATTTTACACCGAGCAATACACGACGCTTCATCGTTAGAAGACTTGAACGGCGAGGTGTTGGCTCGTACGTTTTACGAGGCTGAATTACAACACGTCACCACGACACCCGAGGATGTCTATCAGGTGGAAGCGATACTGGAGACGGAGACACGCAAGGATAAGACCTCTCATTGGGTCAAGTGGATGGGTTTTCCAGCGAGTTTCAATTCGTGGATTCCGGCCACCGCGTTGAGACCTATTTTAAAACGACCCCCACCCCTCCACGAAGACTAGTCGCTGGACCACCTTCGATGGAGAGACCTCGCGTTGATGCTGCTCGACAAGGGATGGATCGAATATGCCGACCAACTCAGAACCCCATTCTCCAACAACGTGTCGGTGTGGTGTCCATTGGTCTACTCACATTAGGGCTATATCTGGACATCGCTTGGCTGGCCCCCATCACCAACAGAACGACCAGGCCATTTGAGGGAGTTTACTCGGCTCGAACGAACCCAATGCCCATACCCCACTCACCTCACGTACCTCACTCACCTCACTCGCCTCAACCCCCAGGGAGCACCACGGACAGACCTAACACCTAAGGGAAGTCATCGTCGGAATGTGAGTGTCGTGTACCTCGTTCAAAACTTGTTTCACAAGGAAAAAGGACACCGGACGATTAGCTTAAACGCGCAGTATTTAGTGCTGTTTAAAAATCCCCGAGATGTCTCACAACCACAGCGCCAAACAGATGTACCCGGGGCATACGGCCTTTGTGCGGGAGAGTTTTGAGGACGCGACACGGAAACCCCACGGGTATTTACTGATTGACTTGAAGCAAACCACGCCCGATCATCTCCGTTTACGCACAGACGTCATCCCCGTGAATGTCCAGGTCGTGTACATGCGGAAGGTATAAAACCCCACGTCAGACCATCACACAGCTCAGTCTTCACAACCCCCACCGCTTGGATGGATGGATGGACAGCATGTCTGCTTGCGTGAAGAAACAGTTACCGACGTTACGAGTCTTGGCCACAGCTCCACCTGACGTTGCTCGTGCCCTGCCCCAGGGGAGTGGTCAGCATGTCTTGACGTGTCTGTGCGAGTGCGTAAAAAACACGTTACAGGAGAACGTCCCTCTCACATGACGTCAGAAGGCTATTAAAAGACCGACACCTAGACCTACCAACATAGTCACACGCAACGCCCGGCGAAGACGAGATGTTTTACGTGACCCTACCCAGCAACAGTTCCACGGGGGTGTTCCCCAACAATACCGTCACCCAACAATTCACGACGCAACTCTCCCTGGCTATCCGATTAACGGTGGAGTGGGAATGCGGTATAGTGAGTGTCCAGTACCCCCAATCGCGGTTCAACGTCCAACACGGTGAGATGTACATCGACATCATCCAGCTCAAATATCGATCCCAGGAACCTATGCACCAACTAGACCTACATGCGGGGTACTACTCATCCGCCAAGGCGCTGGCCGAGGGCATGGACAAGCTGTTGAAACACACGCATATATCCACGCTGCACGACATCAAAGACGCCTTGACGTTCGCCTTTGACGAAGAGCATCAAATGATTCAAATCACGTTCCACAAGAAGGTCCAGTTAGGGCTAAGTCCGCGACTGCAGCGGTTGCCGGGGATGGAGTTCGATTACCTCGTCACCATACCGAGTCATGAGCCGTACGAAGGGGTCCCCAACCGGTCTGACGAGGTCGATACCGGGCTTCAAGCGTTGTACCAGTACTGCGACGGGATAGTGTCTCGTGTGGTCGGCGATACGCTCGCCCCTCTGTTGCGGACGGTGAGCATCGATCATCGCAACAACGGATTTCAAGTGAGTCGGGAATTTCAACATATTCAAAACCTCACCGTGCAGAAGAAAGAGTCTACCACGGTAGAAATCGATATAAGAGACGATTATGGGTGCTCGGTTCCATTCTCCCGGGGTAAGTTGATCGTGACACTTCAATTTCGGCACATTTCACCTAACACGATGACAGCTCGACAACAAGCTTACCACAAGTACTACACGCGGCAAGCCGGTGGCGGAGGCTTAAATGTCTTCAGAGGTAGTTTTCACCAACGGGGCCATGGACTGGGGAATATCTTAAGCAGTGTGTTCAAACTGATCAAACCTCTAGCCTCCCAAGGCGCCAAAGCGATCAGTGTACAACCGTTCAACAGTGGTCTGAACGCCGTACAGGATTTGGTCCAGGGCGTTCCTGTAAAACAGGCCATGAAAAGCCGTGCGACGGAAGCTGCCCAAGCCAAACGCCAGGGGTTTCCACAAGGACAACGCCCTCTACACCCTCAACCGCCTTAACGCGCATCGGGTCGATCTCGGGCTCGGCAGGGTATAAAAGGTCGGGCCACTTGGTCCGTCGTCAGTCGATCGCCTGGTTCGACGAGACCACCACCCCGACGGATTCAAACCGATATTTTCAGCTAAAACAACAACGACAACACCATGCCGTTTGTTCACCACCGACGTGTGATGGGATAAACAGCGAGTTTGATTTGTAGGCCCCACGACCTACCCAGGGCAGTGTGGTGAGCAATCGGCGTGAAACGTACAACCACGTGTCTAGCATTAGCGATGGCGGTCTTGTGGAGTTCCGCATTACCAACCCGGACACAGACCCGTACCTGAAATTTACCAACACCTTGTACGTGAAAGCGAAAATCGTCAAGGGAGATGGAACGGAGTTGGGGGAGGAGGATAAGTCGCACCCACCAACCTGTGGCTACACAGGTCTATGGCAGCAGGTCGATGTCAGCTTAAGCGATAAATTATTAAGTGCCTCCCCCAACATGTACCCTTACCGGGCTTACATCGAAACCTTACTCTCATACGACCGCGAGGCGAAAGACTCTCAACTCGCCATAACCCTCTCGTACAAAGACAGGGCGAGAAAGTTCAACAGCAACGACGGTGAGAACCCAGGATTCGTCCACCGCATGAGGCACACGCCGAAAAGTCGATCGATCGTCCTGCTCGGGCGTCTCCACACGAACATTGGGTTTCAAGACCGGTATCTCCTCAACCACGTCACCCTACGCGTGCGACTCACCCGGGCCAAGGACGCCTTTACCTTACTTACCAACCAAGAACAGCCCGATTATAAAGTCGTGCTCCAAGACGTCCCAATGCACGTTCGCAAAGTACAACTCTACAGCAAAGTACAAACCGCTCCAGCTCGCCCACGTTAAGGTCTTGAAAAAAGTCCCAGCCCGATTCGACGCGTGCTCACCAAGTACTTCGCCGTCCCCCAAGGCCAAACAGCCGTCAACGAAAAAAATTTGCTCCTGGGTGTACTACCGAAACGTCTTATTCTCGGCATGGTCGACAACACAGCCACCGACGGTACTTTTAGCGAAAACCCCTTTCAATTTCAACACAAGAACTTGAAATACTGGCGCTGCACATGAACGGACGTCAAATTCCATCACAACCCCTCATACCCCTCTTCAACGACAACTTGTACGTGCGATCGTACTTCAACTAGTTCCCGGGTGTGGGGAGGGCCTACTGAGACGACGGGAGCGACATCTACTGCCACGAGTTTCAAGGGGGGTACACCTTGTTCTGTTTCGACATGTCCCCCAACTTACACAGCGACGCTGAGTTTATTCCCGTTCAGAAGGGCGATCTCCGCCTGCAGATGAAGTTCCAGACCCCGCTCACCAAGACGATCAACGTGATTTGTTACGCGGAATTCGACAACGTGATTGAAGCGGACCGTAACCGCCATACCCTGTGTGACTTTCAGGCCTAAACCACATACACACACACACACCTCCATTAAAGACAGAGACGAGACCACACGATGAACACCACGCAACTTCAGCAGGTGTTGGACGAAGACCCCCGGACGTCGACCGTGTTTTAAGGGGTGTTTCCTCATAACCATAGACTACCCCATCCACACCCACCCGTCGGGTATATCTTAAATACGGACCCATGTGATCGACCCGGTGAACATTGGTTGGCTGTGCTCTTTTATCGTCAGGGTCACGGCGAGTTATAAATTCGTACGGCTTACCTCCCTTGTCACCCGTCATCACGCGGTGGTTGACCGAAACGACGCGCCGTTGGACTTGGAATATGCAAACGTTACAAAGTGACACGACGACCGTGTGCGGTCAATATTGTCTGTTCTACGTCGCCCATCGAGCTCGAGACGTCCCCATGTTGAAAATCGCGGCCATGTTTACAGGCCCGCCCCTGGAGAACGATGTGATGGTGTACGATGTGATCGGACTTCCTTTCCTGGTGGATGCCCCGTTTTGGACAACAGACCTGACTTGAACATTGTAAAGACAGAAAAAAATTCGAGTTGCCATCGTTCGTGTTGTTGTTGTTGTTGTTCAAAGACAATAATAAAAAAAATTGAGATCTCGCCAAAAACATCTGTGTTCGAGTATTATGCCTCGGTCAATCTAGACTTGACTCAGTGTAGGTGTAAGTACAGGGGTAGAATTGGGTGTGGGGTCTGGTGTTAGAGGGGGTATTGCACGACAGAAAAGACCTCTTTCGGTAGACCTAGGTGGTCCTGAACAGGACCGTTGGAACAACCCTCGTGGTGTTTCTGAGGGTTGACGTGGTGCGGTGTAGACAAAGGTCGCTTGTGGGTGGCTGATCGCATGTGGGTGGTCGTAGCGCTGGTGGTGGTAGAAGGTTGCTGGTCGAAGGGCGCTGGTGGGTGGTCGTAGACGGGTGGCCGTCGACGTGTGATTGTACACGGGTGACGTCGTGGTTATATGTCTAGGTAGGTCTTAGAGATGCCATCATCAAGGACTTTGCGTAAAAATAGGTAAAGGTTACTTTTAGCTGGGTGTACGAGCGCATCTCGTTCTCTCGAGGGAAGAGTCGCATACCGCGGCTGGATCCCAATGCACTCATCTGGGTGTGTAAGACTTCCCATGGCGATGTTAGAGCGACTCACCCCTTTGCAGGAGAATTTATCGGTACTCACTTCAAAGGTGTCGTTGTCGATCACTCACGACTCCCGAAAGTAGGGTGAGTTCACACGTTTTCGAGCCGTCTTCGCATCGCAAATATGGACATCGGTGTGCGTGTCGAGGATGGTGATTGTATTTCCATAGGCGGAGTTCCCTATCAGCTTCATGGTGACACCGATGGGTTTCTTGGAAGGGTCGGTATCCCCTTCTCGACGGGCATCCGTCACATGGTCGACAGCGGGTTTGTAGCACGTGCTGGGTCGGTACTGCGTCACCTGGTAGATGTGGCTGACGATGAGACCGGGGTTCAGGTTCCAGCGCAGAAGCAGTGTCCCCAAGAGAATCTTCTTACCGTTCATACTCCCTATCAACATACGTCTGGGTGTAGCTAAAATACCAGTCGCCTCGGCGTAGGCCTTCATGTGGGGGCCGATGTCCTCTAATGGGACCGTGGTGTTTTTGAAGATGGGCGGACACTGGGCAAACGTGGGTTAAAGGTGTTCTGGGACGTGTAGGTCGCACTCCACAAATCCAAACAGAGCATTGCCACGAACAGAGTCAAAAGATGTTGCAGCGTTCGGGTCTGGTAGCGGTGGAGCGGGTGGATCCGGATCTTCAAAAAGGTCGCCAAGGCCGGGACACGTTGACGTTCGACGTGGAACGCAAACTCCCATACATCGATGTAAGCGTAGCCCAAGGTTCAGATATAGGCTTCGTTATCGAGCACCTCCACCCGTCGGTCTTAGGCTGTTTTCCCCCGTCTGGTGTTGTACCGACCGCGTGTGAACGTGCACTTGTGGGCATGCCAGTAACACCCTTTAAACTGAAAGACGGTAGGGTGCCCTGCCGAGGTAATGCACGTGTAACCGTGGATCCACGTGTAACCGTGGATCACCTATCCGCTTCTCTGTATGATTGCCTTGATGTCGTAGGCTGAAGCCGGTTAGGTGAGCTTGCCATTCTAACCATTGGTCAGCGATGTGGGCGCTGGATCGACGTAACGTGAAGACTCCTTCGGTCTTGGTGGGTAACGAACGGGCGTAGTGGCCCGCGGGCATGTCCGAGGCAAGGCTGGCGCGGTATAAGGCTTTCGCGTCAAACCCCACAATCTGTTGACACACCTTGCCACCCCATATCTTGGTGTCGCCGGCTTCATGGTGGCGGGTGAAGATGATCGAAGGTCCACCGACGATGTGTCAAGCCGGGAATGCTGATGCATTGCTTGAAGACATCTACCCCTAAATCACGATAGAACGTGGACATTCTCTCCGCAGTCTCCATGAAGGGGTCCACTTCGAGGTTGTTGTACCACACGAGGAAATCTTTAAGGGTGACCATACCTTCCCGATCCCACACGTGTTGTAGCGCCGTGTATTCTTCGCTGGAGAGGGTCGTGTTTTTCAACGTGTTGTAAAACGCCTGTCTGGTGGAAAACAGGTCTCTCCAAGCGTGCTAGACTATCCATGTAGGTGTAACACAACGTTTTCTTCAGCAGATTGCAGTCGTAGGCTTTGATCCATTTGTCGTAGCTGAAATTAGGCGCAATACAGTTGCACATGTCTAAAAACAGAAGGGTGGCTGTGGCGATTGTTTTTTAATCACATACTTTAACGTCTGTCGGTGAACTTGGTGGGGGTACATGTAACGCTTCACCATTTTGAAGTCATACCGCCCTGTGTTGAACCCTAGCACGGGGAGTTGGGTCAGGTACTTCAGGAGATTGGTCTTCAACACAGCAGCATACGGACGTGCTTTAAGATTAGGTTGTTCCGGTCTCTGGGCTTTAATCCGGGCGTCTAACACCGCTAACACGGTCTCAAACTTCAACAGCATGCGTTGGTAACTCGCAGCGTTGATCTAATTGAGGTACCCGATGAAGGTCGCCATCATCGCGCAGGGGTCACGTCGGAGACCAAACATTGGGGGTGCTTGTAGCCAGGGACGTTGGTGTTGACACTGACGCACATCGCTATATGTCGATTGATCCATACGGTTTTACTGGTGGTGCTATCGTCCGTCTCTAAGGGTTCTAGGTAGGCTTCGAAGAAAAAACAGGCCCATACGAGAAATACAAAGCGTCGTGAGGTAGCGCGATGCCTCCCTCCCCCAGATCGTTAAATATCGTAGGGTTGTTGTGAAACACACATCCAGGGTACCGCTTCTTGATCGAGACGCCGCATGTTTTCTCGTGCCGGTGAAGATTCGTGGAGCGCTGAAAGATCCGACCGGACTGCTGGCACTGGTACTGGTGCGCGTAGAGATCCCTGTCCTTCACATAGCTGAAGTGACGTTGATACAGGTTGAGCGTCATTGTGGACGTGTGCTGACCCAACGATCGACGTACGCAGACCGCGTGTCGAGTCTCAGCCTGGAGCGTCAGGCCGTAGACGGCGATGTTGAGGTCGAATAACGTCTACGCACGGTGTAGGCGGCTGAGGGTGACCCACGAAAGTGTTTGATCTCCATCTCCACAGCTTTCAAATACCTCTGGAAGTAGCACTGTGCTTGGGTGTCGCAGTCTTTCGGTGGGGCTCTGTCGAGGTGGATTACCAGACGTAAAAAGAAGCAGAGGTTGTCCGTGTAGAGACCGTGTGAGCCCCTGACGAGAGCGTACAGACCTCTGTTCTTCAACAGATAGTCGGGAAACGTCGTGGTGGCAGGTTCTCCTATCATAAGCTCGTGTAGTTTGTTGACGTAGAACAGTACGTTGGTGACCTGCTCTACAAACCACTTCGTGTCAGGGCGTTGTAGACGACCCCAGGTCATCGCATCGTGTGTCTTGTAGGCCGTATTCTCTTCTAGAAGCGATGTAAAGGTCGCCCTGTTCTGTAGTAAATGTGACGTGGGTAACACCCCGGCGTTTTTGAGGGCAGGGTAGTAATACCGTACTTGGTGGGTCTTCCGATGTTACAGGATCAGGTCGTAGGCGACGTTTAATTTAAATGCCGTCGTCTGGTCGTCGTAGATGATGTGTACAAAACGATCCAGGACACGCTCGCCGTTAAGACGAAAGTTGTAGCGGCTCTGGACAGATCCACCACGGTGAACATGTTGCCGTATTGTGGGCCAGTGCTGACTGTATAGGGCAGCGATGTCCGGGGCCTCGGATGGAGCGTCGAGGGGTGGCTCGCCTCCATCCACCACGAGGGCTACTGGCAGGGTTTCCGCCTCCGGCTCTGGTGGGGAGACCGTTCGTTGTAAGGGTGTGTCCGGGTCGTTTAACAGTGAGTATGGTACCTCCATCACCTCGTCATTGGGCTGTTCGTGGGAAGAGGGTTTAGACGGTGGAAGCGGGTCGTGGGTTGGGTATGCTGGTGCCGCTAGCACCACGTTACCACCATCTTGTGGTGCTCCCATACGTCGTCGCTTACTCGGGGGCTCCAGCGACTCGATAGCAACCCCCAGCACACTCTGGGCTTCGGGATGACTCGTGCGTCGATGGCGTTTCAAACCCGACGATCGGGTAAACGCCCGACAAAAGACACAACACACAAAGCGTGGTATGCGACTCGCTCCTCTTCGGGCTTCCCCAGCTCGTCCACCGCCAGCTCGTCCATCTCGACCATCTCGTCCTCCTTCGTCGACTCTTCCACCACCAACTCGTTTATCTCGTCCATCTCGTCCTTCTTCTTCTTCGTATCCAGGTCGGTAGGGGTTATGCTTTCGCCTAAAGCGGCGTTGGTTGGTTTTCTGCGTTAATGGTACACCGCAGGTATCGCAAAAGAACATCGTGGGTAGGTAGGTAGGTATAAGTCGCAGCTAGACAGCTCAACGGAGAGATCGTCAGGTCTGGAATAAAGTTTAACCCACCAAGACCCCTCCCTTTTATAGCCACGGCTCGACAACGGTCCATCGATCTAAACCAACACTCACCCGTTAAAATCGGTGTCCACCGGTTTGATGTGCCAGCAACACACACTCACTCAGGTCACTGAGTACACCGCTGACTGAAGCGGACGATCGCTAGGTCGTCATGAAGACGCAGTGATCTCCCTTGCTCAGGCTATGGTATTCTAGGTTTGCTCTTGTGTCCCTCAAACAACACAAGAAAGAATAACACAACATTAAAAAAATAAGAAGGACAGACTACGCTTTAGTTCTAATATATTTAAAACTATGGACATCAAGAGACTGTCTTTAACACTGTACAGGGCTCGGCCTGAAGCAGACGAGAGCTGGCTTGACATCCCTGCGTGGACTTGACTGACGTCATAGGTACATCATGCCGTCACTCAAACCCGGCTGTCGGCGGACTGTTGTAGCCACTACTGCGTCATGTTATTTGTGGATTGCCATAGTCTGTGTTCGAGCCGTTGCGTTCTCCATCGCTCACACGGCTTGTGCTAGGGAATCCACGTAAAACGACTATGACCAAAAGATGCCCATAGCACTAAGGGTGAAGACTCACCCAACTCTAAAGCGTCACTACACCGTTTATTGTAGCATAACGATGAAAACAACCGCGGGGCACCTCAACTCAGACCACTGTGGACAGTCCATCTTAGTCCGTCTTCAAAAGTTGCGGCGCGATCGCTTCAAAAATCACACCACGTGAAAGAGCGACTTCGCTTTTCCTAAACAACACCAACACTTCAACCGTCTATGCCTCTCCGGACCTGCAAACACCCCGACATCGACCACAAAAAAAAAAGCACACTTCAGTATTTTTTCGATCTTCCAGCATTAGCTACGAGGTGCTCTCGCTGTCGTCCGCGTGCACGGTATAGAAAGCGATGAGCAAAACCACACTCGATAAATCTCACCAACCCAACTAGCTACCTACCTACCTACTAGCAGCCTGCTACCCAGATGATGATGATGAATGAGTCGGAGCAACCTAACCTGCCACATCCCCGAGTCTGTGATGGAACCGGTTGCACCTACCCAAGATGCAGAAGACGGCTGGTACATCTCTATAAGAAATACGGGGATCTTGACGGTGGGTGGCTCAGCGCACATGTAAGACGACTCCGAGCGTTACACGGGAGGCGCCATACCCAAAGCCACACCCAACCTTCCTGATCGAAGACTACGAACCCGACGTGGTGGATAACAGGTGGCTTGTTATGGCTTCTCCGCCAGGCCAACCCGGTCGACACATCTCCCACACCGCTACACCCTGACGCACCGCCTTTACCCAACTTATCAGTGGAGGGGGACGAAGACACTATACCACCATGGGTCAGATTTACGAAACACCCACCCACTCAACCATCCCAACACCCTGAGGCAGACCAGAGTCCACGCTTGTCCACAACCTCAAGACCCCGAGCAACCCACCCACAACACATTCATCTCACCGCCATTGAGGTAGGACAGCGACCTCTGGGACCAACCCCGGAATGCCGTATCTGTTTAACGGCCTTGGTGGACATTGCCTTTGACCCATGCCATCATGTCGTGTGCTGTGGGACTTGCACCAAGAAACTCAACAACCAACGATGCCCGATATGTAGGCAAGAGGTCGCTCGAACCTTTCGGGTCTATTTCTAAGATCGGTGGGGTCTTCCAATGGTTCTTTACAGAACCCCATCATTTCCAAGGCCCGTTTCAAGGCCAACTAACTCTTACCAGAGATGGTCTCTTGTTTTTTGCACGGTTCATGTTTTTTATTTCTCATATACAACAACAACACACACAAAAAAACACACCAGGCTCGCTGAACCTCAGACAGACAACCCTATTAAAGGTTAAAGTAGAAATTCCACGTTAACAGTACTGGGACATCGAGTCCCAATACATATTAACGTACAAACCCTACGTTCACTGCAGTCCGCAGTCAAAATGGCGACCCTATACAGATTAACACACAAACCCTGCGTTATATGTAATGATTACCGTGAGTATCGTGTTTTTTATTATAGGTTAACGCACACATCCTACGTTATATGTAATAGAGAGGATCCTAAGTTATCATGTACAGAGCAGCCAAAACGGCTGAGAATCTCAAATCTGTGACATGGATATGAAATTTATGAATCTCGTGTAGTAATATTCGTTTACAAATAAAAAGATTACCCTGGTTTAAAAAAAATGATATCCCAATCACTCAGAGATACTCTTTGCATCAAGTTATACTCACCCAATTCAGAATCATCACTCTCTCGATCTACAAACATGTAAATGAAATTTCAAATAATACCAGCAAAAAATTAATAAAAGCAATGCATCCAGAGATTGCTGACTGTTTCAGGAGCCAAGCATTCTGCTCAAGACAGGTGTATGACTGCTGGATTTGTTCATTGGTGTTTAACGCCATCCTCATGTGGATTTGACTTACATGATGGTTATGCAACCTAACACCAAATAGCCATACTAACACAATCTTAAAGTATTTAGTGTTTTGATTTGTTGAGAAAATAAATGTTCCTCCAAGACTAAGAGCAGACATACTGACAAAAGTACAAAGTGAAAATATATCTTGATTTCATATTGAAATCTTTAAAGAGGGAATCTAAAATCCGTGACCTGAATATGAAACTGATGAAAGTCGTGTAGTAATATTCATTTAAAAAAAATCACTCTGGTTTAAACAAAATATATCCTGGTCATGAAACTTA
>JAQQZZ010103135.1:0-12367 GCA_030265115.1 Mopalia vespertina
TATGTAAAGTGCGTGTTACGTGTCGTTGTATCAGCTCTCGTTGTCTCAGGTCGGACTGCGTATCAATCTCGCTCTTCAAGCTCGATTGATACTGCAGTCCAAACTGAGACAACTCGAGCTGATACATCGTCACGTATCACGCGCTGTACATATAATCTCTATATATACAAGATGACAACTTACTTGGACTGCTTCCGCTGCATCTGCTGCTATCACACATCACCTTTCTGTCAGATACACATGTACATGTCTTACATCCATCAGTAAAGGTACTGCCAATGCTTCTAAATTTATTCTTGTAAAGACATCCTTTGGGGAGGAAGACAAAGATTTTGATAATGATTTTCATCAAAAATATTGCATTATGCAAATTAGATATGCGCCATAGACATGTAGAAATAGCAAATGGCACCTTTTAAATAAATGATTAAAGTGCATATAAAGTTTGGTTTAAAAATGTCCAATGGTTACCGGAATATACGCTAGAGACATCTACCAGTGTTAACCGTAGGCATATATTTTGGCAATATGCAAATTGAGTTCACATTAGTGCTGTAGAAATGTAACAATACCAAAGGCCCAATGTTTATATCAGATTGAAGTACATGTACTAATACTAGCCTTTGACCTATGATTGTTATATGCAAAATAGGTGTACGCTGTAGACACGTAAAAAAAAAAACCCACTTTTTTTACATAAGGCACCACTGATGTACCAGATTCAAGTAGATGTAAAATGTGATTAAAAATATTGAACGGTTGATGAGATATGCTCTACCAAAGCAAAGTATTAGGCATACTAACATTTGCCTTATTAGTTTGCAATATGCAAATTAGATGGATGCAGCTAGATTAGAAAATTATACAGAATAATTCAACACAAGAAAATATGCTCGTTTTACCTATATGCATTTTATTGCAGAAAGGAGCATCGCTTTAAAAAAGCCATGGCGTCGAAGCACACCATAGAACAATTGTCAAGGGCATGGAACGAGCGCTTCACCATTAAGCACAGCGCAAAACCCGATCAACCCATCCTAATGAACCAGTATAAACCGAAACATGTAATCAGACATCCTATCTTGCAGCCAGACTAGCCCGTTTTACCCCAATCAATGAACAGAGCATCGACAACACAAAAAACTAAAGCAGAAGTGATCAAAGCTCACATTCCCCCACAGATATGCTGTGAAAATAGATAAAACTTTCAATGTAATGTGAACCTTCTTATTACGGCAAATCAACAGTCTGCAGCAGGTCAACGAAGTCCAAATTTGCATCCATTGAAATAAAAAAATATAAAAAAATATTGGTGAATCTAAAATAGGAAAAGGCACAACTGGACTTGATGGTGAGTGTGTCTATCATGTTTCATAAAACTTTAATAGTGGGCCGTATATTTTTCGAGTTCTGCTCCTGAAATGATAGTGTGATGGATGTAAAATAAATGGATTGTATAATTATGAAGAGTTTCAAGTTTTAATATAAAAAAAATGTGCTCTTCATTGATTATATTGTGAAATATTTGAGTAATCAATATTTTGGACAGACGGACGGACAAATTAACCACTAAAATGGCGAGTATTATTATGAACCTTTTCAAAAAAGCAACTTTGTATTTTAAATAAACTGCCCTTTATTGATTGTATTATCTATTATGTATCCACATATCAGTGCGGGGATATGAAAGCAAACAGACTTTGTTTCTCCCAATTTGACTACCACAGACCCCTTCCCCAAATATGTGGATCATGTACTCCACCTTTGACCTAAAAGATTGCATTATGCAAATTAGATATGCGCTGTAGAAATAGCAAATGGCACCACTTAAATACCTGATTGAAGTGCATTTAAAGTTTGGTTTAAAAATGTCCAACGGTTATCGAAATATACTCTAGAGACATATACCAGTGTTAACCGTAGACGTATATTTTGGCAATATGCAAATTGAGTTCACATTAGTGCTGTAGAAATGTAAATATACCAAAGGCCCAATGTTTTATATCACATTGAAGTACATGTACTAATACTAACCTTTGACCTATGATTGCTATATGCAAATTAGGTGTACGCTGTAGACACGTAAAAAATGGCCAAAGGCACCACTTATGTACCTGATTGAAGTAGATTTAAAATGTGGTTAAAATATGGAACGGTTGGTGAGATATGCTCTGCAAAGCAACGTATTAGGCATTCTAACCATTGCCTTTATAGTTTGCAATATGTAAATTACATATCTACTATGCAACAAAAAATAGCTCAAGGCAATACATAAGTACGTGATTGAAGTACATATAAAGTTTTGTTTTAAAATATTGAAGGGTTCTCGACAAAGGTTAAGGTAACCAGGTATTAAACTTTGGCATCCAACATTGCAATGTGCAAATTAGGTTTGCTCTGTAGAAACGTAAAAACAGCTAACGAAACAACCTAAGTACCTGATTCAAGCAACTATAAATTTGGTCAAATAAAACATGGCACGGTTCTCAAGATAGGCTGCGGAAACCAAAAGTATTAAAGTACTGCACATTAATAGTTTACCTTTAAGATTGCAATATGCAAATTAGGTATGCGCTAAAGAAACATAAACGCAGCAAAAGGCACAACTTAAGTACCTGATTGAAGGAAATACAAAGTTTGATAAAAAATATTGAACGGTTTTCTAGATATGCTCGGAAAATCAAACGTATTGCACATATTAACGTTTGACCTTTAAGATTACAATATGCAACAAAGGTATGTGCTGTAGAAACGTAAATTTACCAAAAGTGTTATGGAGTTGTCCGTATAATCACAGTAATTTCTATTTGAGTATCAGGTGATAGGTAAAGTTGTTTACTTTAAGAGTAACCAATCAAATATCTGCTCGTCTTCGCTGATTGGATGTAACCATTTCCCGCTGAGATATTAACTGCCTTTGTCTTAAGTTTTCTTGGCAAGTAAATATACGGTTATTAGTCAGTTAGAGAGCAGAGTTCAAGAGGGCAGGAGTTGGCTTTGGTTAGGTATTTTTGTTAGTCTAAATTTATGTACGGCAACACTTTCTAAATTATAATTATTTCGGATTCTTAGGCAGCATTGGATTAGATCATGTGAGTAAATTTTGTAAACTTATAGTTAAATTCTTCTCTCTCCATTTATTCAAAATATATATATTTAAATTTATATCTGGTTTTGTGTGTTTGATCTTTCTCTCTCTAGTGATTCACAATTAGATACAAGATCCACGGCTAGCATTCATAACGAATTGAATGAAACAGGGGATCTTAGATCTTACAGTTGCAAGGTATTAAACGTGCTTCCACTCTGCTTTAATATCTTAAATAGTACCTTCGCAACAATAGGCAAATATTAAGTTTGGTAAAAAGATGTTGAACAGTCATGGAGGTTACAAATGAATTAGGTTGATAAGTAAAAGAAGGCCACAGTAGGCCATATTATAGAGGAACAAGATAGGTAAAATACCTGTACAGTTGGCCACATTACAGGTGACAATTTTGAAAGCCCCACAGGAGCACTGTTTGCACCCATCAACAAAGGCCGTTCCGGATTCATAAAGTTTGCCTTTGTACACACATACTACAATTCAAAACAGATCAAATGTATATAACTTGTTTGAGCAAAGATAATGCAAGTAGTTCATGGTTTATGTCTAAATCGTATAGGTCACCTGTTTCCAATTAAGTCAATTGAATCTAAGTGGAACATCCAAAAACTCTGCAATCAGTCTGATAAGTTTGAGGAGGTTGTTGGATTGGAAACCGTTACACATTTATGAAATCGTAATTGGAAAAAGAATTTCTGCAAGAAAAGACTTAAATAGATTTTCAACAAAATAAGACTGGGAGCAATGCCTTGGTACTTACATGGACAGTCTTTTGGTGAGCACGTGACACCCAGTTGACCACTGCACACGCATGTCCTACAGTTGTCTTTAAATATTTGCCCAAATGCGATTTGTTTGTTCTTGTAAAAGCAAACTGAAAACGGAGATAAAAAATAATTTAATAACTAATTATTGATATCGATTACTAGACAATACTCACTCAATAAACTAGAAATATTTGTACATGAATGGTTAATCGTAAACGGTCAATCTAATCGCAACACAGGTGCCCGTATTACAGTATTGCAGAGTAATTCTGTTGTATTTATAGAACTACATACGGTATCGCCTTTAAAAAAAAACGATAACGTCATGCGCCTGTGAATGGCAACATTCACAGGAATAACTTAAGGGAATGCTTCTTGTTTGACTTATTATAATCATCATCCAAACACATGGTATCTCTATATATAGACTGTTATAGAGAGACCATGCGACATATCGCTGCTTAGCTGTGTTCTGACCTAGCCTCATATGCGGGATTTATATTGGTAGCATACACCCAAAATCGTGGGACCCCAGCCTATCGCATATCAGTCACCTGTATTTGTTTTGATAGTTCTTTTCAAACAAAATTTTGACTCAAACAGTTTCTCCAAGACTCCAAGAAATATAACAACGACTGGATTTGGAAATTATTTAAACTGTTAACAGAAACCCTGTTCTTGATCATGTTTATAATTTGATTTCGAGCACTGCTTTCCGTCATTATTTTCTCTCGGTGGTAGAATCCTAGTGATTGAATCGGCTGATTCCATTGACCGGTGGATTAAGTAGATTGTGTGCCCTTTGTCGATAAAAGTTTGTACTGTGCCAAGGTTAATACGTCCATGTCTTAACCTTGGCTGGCAAAGATGTATTATTATTGGAGGAGAAAAAGATATAACGCCATGGAGTTTTATTGATGACCAATTAAAACATACCAAATTTGATGAATCACCCGAAGTTCTTACTACAAAGCCAGAAAACAATTTTAACACAACTAAGAAACAAAAGTTGTAATTGATATAAAGAAATAAAATGATGTGATTTGAAGGGCTGGGGAAGAGGTCCTAAAACCATAATTTCAAACAAACTCACATGGGCGTTCGGCGGATAATATAAGGATTAATGAGGGCACAAAAAACTTTAGAACACTAGCGTACAGAACTTTCCCTGTAACTTTATACATGTAAATATAGAGACGAACCTTGAGGAGCACAGACTCTCTTGGTACAAGCCATCAACCCATTCGCCCTGCATGTACAAGTGTTACAGCTGTCTTTAGTGTTGTCTCCAATAGCGAACTTTTTGCCCAAATGTGTGCACTCTGTAGCAGAAAACAATTCGCATGAATATATTTATTGAAAATCTATAGCCTTTCGCACCATGAATGATTCTGCAGAGTATTTAAATTGAAGTTAACCTATTAAAAAATTAACCAATGAAAGCAACATTTGATTAAACTTGAAATTAAATTTATTTTCCATGTATTCCATATTTCATGTACAATTCAATAAACATCCCTAGTTATTACATAAACCATAACCTCAATGATGTTAATACTTTTGGTGGGTGGCTGGTGGGAGCTTTCTGTTGTCCTGGTGCTTTCAGAGCTAAAGAGGACCTGGAAGTCTTTGTATTTGCCTGTATTTGTCCCGTGATGTTTTTGTTTGTTGCCAGTGGTGTCGTGGGTGATTTTCTTCACACATTGGGCTGGCACGCCGTCATGTGAGTGAAATACCCCTAAGTAGCCCAACGCAACTTATACTCTGTTAGGGGCAGGCCCACCGAGAGGGAGATGGCGTCATCCGGGGCCTATGAGTTTAAGGGGCCCACAAGCCAAAGGAGAATCGAAGAAGGAAACGAGAATTATTTGGAAATTCGAGATGGGGGGGGGGGGGGGTCATGTTGTCTTTTGCCCTGCAGCCCAAAAATGATCATGGCGGCCCCATTTACCAACAGCTGATTCAGGAAAATGTTTATAAGCTTGTGACCAGTATTAAAACAATTATTTACTTAATTCTTGGGCGATAGTGTTACTATAAAGGTAGGATTACTTACGTGTTGGACAGTTATTTGTCTTGCAAGTGACGTCCCCGTTTAACCAGCATGTGCAATCTTTACATCCGTCTATAAACCTCTCTCCGCCATTGTATCTGATATTTTTGTACACACACTCTGAAAAATAAGATTAAACTTATGTGGTGTACTGTCAATTTATAATTTCTGTAAGTTACCTGGCTCTTTCATAAGTACTATTAAAACTTAAATCGACTTTGATTACAATTGCAAACAGTGCATTTGGTGTCACCATGACAACAAAGATCAACTCAAGTGAAGATCGCTTTCTGGATCAATATCCAGGAATTGACTAGTATATTTATACTCAACAGCAGTCATATTTCAAACGCACTGAAAAATACACAGTTTCGCGCAGATCAAAACTTCCGCATATGTTTTTGGATTGAGTGCTCCAAAATTTTTCGAGACAAAAATGAATCTTATATTTATATACCTACTTATAACTTAACAAATACTTTCCATTTTCTAAACATTCATTGTAAGGCCGTTATAAAGCATTTTGCCTGTATACTAAATTAATGTGTAACAATGAGGTTGTTGCATAGATATAGACATCCGTCAGTTAAAATTATATCTCCAAATTAAATTTAAAATAAAAAAAGACCCAAAATGAGGAGGGGAAGTAACTCTGTTTCGGAGAGGGGACATGTTGATAATTGCAAGTAACTTGTACGATCGTATTCTCGCGAGAGTTTCTATAGTGGACGCTATGCCAGGCCATCGCGCATTAATTTCCCCCAATATTTGGGGCCACGTATGTCACAGACCAGCAAATAAAAGAAGTGCAAAACAAGATGGTCCGGGTGTATCTTAGAATCGATTATATTTTAGAATGGTAACCTGTAGTAACATCACCTTGCAAAACAGGAGAGATAACTTTTCTATACTTACGAGTAGAGCTGCATTGAGCGTTGTCACAAGTAACGCTCAAATCTCGCCAGCATGTACACACTTTACAACCATCTCTAAAAGTCTCACCAATATCGTACTTGTTGTAATGGTAATCACATTCTGACAAAGAAAGCAAAATTAGGTTTAAAAAGACTGAGCATTAGCCCTGCATAGGCATCTTCCGTCAGAAAAGAGTAGAAGAACCGTTGTGTGTAATTAATCTGCATCCATTATCAACGCATGTAAACAGCACCCGTGCTAGATTCACAGTAACAGGTCGACCAAACATCCTGAATAGTATTTTACTACTGTTTGATAAGTTTTTTACGTCATAATAATAATAATAATAATAATAATAATAATAATAATTCTTTATTTCCATGGTACATGTATTTCACTTAAAATGACGAAATTGCGTTGAGGGCAGTTAGTGGAAACCGGAGAGAAATTAAAGCTCCACACATTCTTTATTTTACTTAATTATGTATTTATTAACTATGATTGATTACAGCCAATGGCTACAAGGGCTTGTCCCAGATAATAAAAGCACAACATGAAAAAAAAAGTACAAATATACAATAACTTTAATATATGCAATAGTAACGGTATTTTTTTTACAAACATACACATAAAAACTGTACTAGTTTTTCGCCAGATTTGGGTAGGTCTAATTGTGATGTAAAGTAATATAACTAGTACTAATACTTACGTGCAGGGGTGCACACGGTATTCTGACAGGATACTTGACCGCTTTCAAGACATTTGCACGTGCCGCAGTTCTTCTTAAACGACTCTCCAATAGTGTATGCTTTACCCTCATAGGTGCACCCTGAACAATGTGTAAAACAAAAGCTCTATGAGGGTTACAAAATAAAGTGTCCGACATTAATGTACTAAACAAAGCTGTAGAAAATCTTAAGCGCCTGTTTAACTTGACGTAGATGTTCAGTTATAATGGGATGTGATACGTATTTAGTAAACGGTTTACTATGACAATAATTGAACAGAAACGAAGACAAGAAAAAGATTTCGACCAGGGAAGTGGGTGATGGGTAAAGGAATGGGGGAAGTTCCCTTGAGGTTCTTTGATGCAGAATATGAGAAGTAGCAATTACTTGCATTTATTGGATTGGTAAAGTAGAGCAGGACGCAAGAAAGATAATTAAGGCAACGTTTCTATCTTAGACAGATCTGTAGTGTTTTACCCACCGTACAAAACTGTTGCAAGTACCGATTGAATTTTGCAAGGTTCCTAGTGACTAACTTTGACTAAAATTCACACAATCCTTTGTCTTAATAATGGTTTAAAAAAATATTCTTGAAATTCGTTAAAACAACTTAATGCATAAAATTTTGAAATTAACAAAAATGAATTTATACATACCACATGCTTTCTTTTCACATGTTACTTGACCGGATACACACTGGCACTGGTTACATTCCTTAGAGAAAGTGGCTTGATGATCATAAACCTTGTCTCCAACAGTACATGCTACAAACATATTACACTATAATAATTGAACTGTTAACTTTGAACATTTATCGACTATGCACTTAACACATTCATAACTCACTTGTATCATTTTGAGTCAGAATTTCATCTTGTAATATGGATAACTCTCTACAATATCTGATTGATCCCAAGATTATATGATTAAACTTTTTATCTTGGACAATTGTGACAAAGAAATGTTTCATCACTGCTCTTAATTCCAGGCGATCAAAATCCCCTTCATTTGAACAAATATACACTCAAGCTTTTAAGAATAAATTCTTTGGAAACTGTTTGAGGTAAAACTTCAAAAGGAAAAATAGGACTATGGGCTTAAATGTGGTTTGAGTTGACTTTAGAAGCTGGGATAGCCACATAACGAGGGGTTTATGGGGTTTCAACTTCTGCATTGATACATCCTTGTTGTGTTAATAGGCTTATAATAAGAAGGGCAAAGATCAATATTGATTAAAAAAATTAATATAAAAAAATATCAAAGTAGGGCTGTAATTAAAAACAATAAAAGATTTGGGCTTAAAAGCTCCTTATTTAGGATGATTTGCTTGTTGATAAAATGCCATACATGTCAGTAATTTCAAGATGGTTACTTACTATTTTTCACAAATATACACCAAATTCTGCCCAACAGTCAAAAAAATGGAGTTTTAATATCAGTAGTTACTTCAACAATCTGAAGACACATTTAATAGCTGTATTGTATCAGTCACCAAAGACAAGTCCTACTCACAGCAAACTGTTTGTCCGCAGTCCACCGTGCCATCCTCTTTGCATCTACACTGGTTACAATCATTGGAAAAGCTGGCACCCAAAGCATATTCTTTTCCACCAAAGTTACAATCTGTAACAATGTTAAATGTGTTCGATATTTATTGCATGTAGTAAAAGTCTACCACGACGTTTACATTGTATTTTAATAATTACAAAGAACAAATTAGGCTTATAAGCAGGACTCAATTATTTTAATCATGGTGCTACCATACCTGTCCATTTTCAACCATCGAATAAGCCACTGGTAAACATGTTATAACGATAAAATCTAGACATTTGAATAGAACACATGTCCAGAAATTATCAGGCGCTGAGTAACAAATGTTAAGTTATAATGGCTTGATTCAAAAATAGACATAGAACCTAAAACATTTAAAACCAT
This sequence comes from Mopalia vespertina, assembly GCA_030265115.1. NCBI lineage: Eukaryota > Metazoa > Mollusca > Polyplacophora > Chitonida > Mopaliidae > Mopalia > Mopalia vespertina. Next base: position 9,505 of record JAQQZZ010103135.1, read on the forward strand.
GTGTTTCAATTATTCTTTATGAATGGCTTTTCTAACTCTATTTTCTAAATTATGACATTGGTGATTTTGTCAAAACTATGTTACGAAAGTATTGTGAACACTGGAGAACTGGACATGACATTTATTCTGCTGTACCAATAACAACTCAAAACGTAATAAACAATTCTTTTGTTAAACTTTATCGATAGGTATTTATTTACATTCAGTTTTATCTTTGTTTTAATATTTTTCGAACTCGTAGGCCCTATTCATGGCCAGAAGGAATAAAAAGAAATCGATTTCCTAAAATCTGGTAATTGGTACTAGGTTGTGTAAATGTACTTACTACATGCACGGGAAGTACAAGTGACAAACCCGTCAGTCCCACATGTACATGTGTTACATCCCTCAGGGTACTCTTCTCCGATTCTAAATGTCTTTCCTCCCTTAGTGCAACCTTAACAGAAACATAGCCAATAGATCATTAAAACTAGACAATTATATATACTAAATAAATGAGGAGAGAAAAATTGGTTTGCCTCCACCGGGATTCGAACTCGGGATCTTATGATTCCAGGGCCCAACACTCTACCGACAGAGCTACAGAGGCTCGATTTCTAACCCAAGGACGGCGATTTTCTCTCTACATAAAGCAGGGACACAGTACGCTACAATTATAGATATACTGTAGAGAAAGAAAATTTCGTCCTGATAAAAACAAGGTCATTTACTGTCCCTTTGGTATTACTCCCATTGATGAATTAGACAAAGTAGATTAAACCTTTGACTCCAATAATTTCTTGATAAAGGTTTTAAAGTAAATCGAAAAACTGAACTACTATACGTCCATGTGTTTCTGTTATTGGAGTCTTAAGTAAACTCTACTTTACTATCCTTGTGTCCGTGCTTTCGAAAACAGATTCGCTTCCTCTGCTCGGTCGTTCTGTCGTGAGTCCATAGCTCAGTTGGTTATAGCACTGGCCTTCTCAGCCAAAGAGTTGAGTTCGAACTTCGATGGAGTTTTCCTTCTCTACATTAAAATAGTTTTGTTTGGTGATATATACCATTGATGAAGTAATTTCACTAAAACAACAGTCGTGATCTGTGAGTGGAAATGATCATCAATTTTTAAATACAAATGTACTCTAATATTATTGATAATCACACAGGACAGTCAACTAGTAGACAAGTCATCAACAGTAATAAACTACTGACTGAAATTTTCTACTTTAAATATTACATGCATGAGCTACAATACTTTTCGTACACTCTTAGAAAGATATGGCTATAATGGAACCCATTAAGATTCTTCAGCAATGGCTCTGGTGGAACCCTTTATGGTTCTGTAACTGCAACTGTTCCATGTATTTCTCACTATCTTATGATATCAAAGAACCGTTTTTGTCCTTACGGTTCCGTTTAGTACCATCTTCTTTTCTGAAGAACCCTCAAAGAACCAGTATTTCTAAGGGTGTATTTGTAAGTCACGTTAGTTGCTGCTATTATCATGCAAGTTTCTTTTTTTCGGGAAAATACGATTATAAAAATATATGGTGATTCCACCCTCTACCTTCGATTATCCGTTAACAAGACCTTGAGGCTTGGCTACAATAAAACTGCCATAGAGGTAATATCTAAACTTACTGCAAGGTTTTTCGCTACATCGTACAATACCTCCTTCCAAACAGTCACATCGGTTACAATCCTTGTCGAAACTTTCACCAATAGCATAAGTCTGACCACCATCCCTGCATTCTGAAAGAAATTTGCAATTCCTTGTCACAAACGAAAAACTGATTCTTTAGTGATGGTTACAGAAAAGTTCGAGAGATGGTAACTGATTTACAAATATTTGCGTATTTTGTGAAAGTGCTTACCACAGATGCGGTCTGTACATGTTACCGATCCCTCGCCGCAAGTACAGAGATTACAGCTATCCGGGAACGACTCCTGGTCCTTGTAAACTATATTCTTGTAGGTACATGCTATAACACAGAGATAGACAGCGTTAACAAAATCCTAAAATGTCGTAGGGAACGATGTTTCACAAAGTAGAGTAAACTTACTTAAACCCATAAAAAATACAGGTGGACATTTTTGTATTGCTTACAATGGTTTTAAAATAAATTGACATATTGGATCACCATGTTACCAGCCCCTTGCCAGTGTTAAACACATATTTTATTGTTATTTAATCCTGTTATTACTGTGCTCTCTCTCTTTGAACCACATGTTCAGACTTGTTCGCCCATTGTTCTACTCTGTATATAGTTAAAACCAACCTTTCCACTTCACATTACCGGACGAAGCAGATATCCACTATCTGCGAAAGCTGTGACCAATAAATTAAGTTAGCCTTATATTAAAACTCCATTTTTTGGACTGTTGGCCACCTTATGTTATTATTCTTACTATAACAGACTAACACGGCTACCCCCTGAATTACATGTTTCCATTGTGTATCTTGTATTGGTATAATAGTTTATGCCCTACTCAAAGCAGAATATTCCTTTACATGATCAACTGATTTTGTTTTTACATAGCAGCTAAACAGCGACTGCAAGTGGCGTATCACCGAGATCTACTGGCATCAATTTAATCTGAGTGCAATTCGTGTAGATTTGATCAGAGTTATAAGAAGCAGAATTTTTTAAAAAAGTGTCTTGAGGAGTGGCATGACAGTACTTCAACATTGTTTCTATGAACTTTAGACCTATAGACCACCCGCCTCCACCCGTTGCCGGAGGAGTGGCATGACCATCCTTCAACATTGTTTCTGAGATCCTTAGACCTATAGACCACCCGCCTCCACCCGTTTCTTGAGGAGTGGCATGATCCTACTTACAACATTGTTTCTGAGAAGTTAAGACCTATAGAACACTCG
>JAQQZZ010103146.1:0-16205 GCA_030265115.1 Mopalia vespertina
TTATCGGAGTAGTAGTTCCTGAAATATACTGATAACAAGAATTGTTATGGGACAGACGGACGGATGGACGGACGGACCACGGAGAGTGATGAGAATAGCCCACAGTCAGAATGACTGTGGGCTAAAAAGTACATGTTGAGTGTGATTTGCAAGTTTAGAAGAAACCCCAAATTGACCACAATTAACAATGCTCTTTTTATAACTATAATAATAACAGTATTCATTTTTTGATGAAAGTCTTTCAATACAAATGTGAACACTGTGTTGAGTTTTAACAAGTTTTCAAGGAGAAAAATGGTTTTCCTGGAAATTTCAGTACTGGAAAACCTAATTATAAATTACTAGGAATTTTAACATTTCAATTTATTTTTGAGAACCATTACAAAATACACTGCATACTAGACTGGATTAAATTGCATTGCATGAGATTCTAACCAAATGTTGTTAACAAATGGAGATGTTAAACCTTATCAAACTAAAACCACTTCCGAAAGCACTTATATCAAATCAACTATCACAATAACATGAAGATTCTATCCCTGATGATACAAATTAAGTCATAAATAAGATCAATTTATCTATTTTTATTCCTTGTAGTTGGTTATCTGGCAACAATCCTGGTAAACTTTTTTGTTGTTGACAGTTCATGGTGGACATTCGGAAGATTGATTGATTATTGTTTTACGCCACATTCAGCGGTATTTCAGCTACAGACATTCAGAAGAGAAGACCCAAACATCTTTGTTATATCAAATGGCTTACTGTATTTTATTGTGTTGTGTTGAACTTTGTTATCAAACATAATTCATTTCTACAGTGGATCACCACTGTTGTGCTGGACATTTTAAAACTATCTGATGATCTTTGTCTGACACATCAACATATAAAGTTATTGTTAATAGATATAAACTGAAGTAAAATGAGTCTACTCCAGTGCTGTTTAAATGAACTGTTTACTAATTGATTGTTACTATTAAGATTTGCATTGAATATGGTTTAAACAGTATCTTTGATTCACAAAAAAATGCACAGGGGATTGGTGAACAGGCGTCTTGCCTATATCAACACTGCTCCCTGATTAATTATATTGGATATCTATGTACAAGCAATAAGCAGGGGCACCTTGCCAATGCATGGAAACTGTCACACTAAGGTTTGCTCTCAATTTATTGTAAGAGTTTATGCTCAATTTAGCAGAATTGGGGCCAAAAACATGGCATTTGGTTGAAGAAGATGGACTTGTTTGTCTACGATTTTATGTCCTTAATCTTCAATAATGCTTGTTTTTGACCAAGCATGCCGAGGTTAAAATATTTCAGATCAATAATTTATCTTAAATAGAACAAAACAATGTTTGCCAGGTTAATTACGAGACATGATTAAAATTAATTAATTTATCATTATTACTTTCCATGACACTTTTGAATTGATCGTTGATGTTAGTATCTTATACATGTATATAAAATACCCGTAAGCCAATTATATGTACCTGCCTCATAGACCCAGGGTTTGTTTGTGATTGTACCACCAGCACATAACAGTAATAACAATTTACCTTTAATCCAGTGCCAGCACAAGCTATTCCCAGAGCCATGGCAGCTCCATATCTCACATGTGGGTTGTAGCTTTCTGACAGCAGGGAGACAACACTGGGACATTGTTCAGGAGTTCTGCAAGTAAAAGAACATAAACAGACATTATAACTTTGGTTAAAATCAAACATGCAGGTTTCATATTATACATTTTCCAGCTGTGCCTCTGTTCTGAAAAAGTCAAATTAGTTTCAGAAAATAAGATATTTTTGCAAAAAACAAAAAATTGTAGATTTAAATAATAATTTTGACATCTTTCCAATAATTTGGTCATAATTGCGGTGCTATTGCAATAATTTGGCCCCAATTGCAGTAATACTGCAATAATTCCGTCATAATTATGATACAATTACAATAATTTGGCCATAATTGTGATCATTATTCAATAATCTTGCCACAATTATGATACTATTGCAATAGTTTGGCCACAATTGTGATATTATTGCAATAGTTTGGCCACAATTGTGATATTATTGCAATAGTTTGGCCACAATTGTGATACTATTGCAATAGTTTGGCCACAATTATGTTACTATTGTAATATTATGTCCACAATTATGATACTAATGCAAAAATTTTGCCATAATTATGGTACTATTGCAATAGTTTGGCCACAATTGTGATACTATTGCAACAATTTGGCCATAATTGTGATACTATTGAATTAATTTGGACAGTATTGCAGAACTATTGCAATAGTCTTATGGGTTAGATTTATGTGTATGTATTTTGAAGCCTAAAGTATGCATTTTTACCCACAGACTACCAAATATATCTAGTTCTTAATCTGCCTATCCATTTCAGGCTTATTCCTAATCTTGTATATTTGCACAACAAACCTACCACATGCAGGGCTAGATTATCATTCACAAAGGCATCAACAATTGATCAGCTTCATTGGTTTCTGAGTTAAATGTAGGGAGAGACTCATGAGAAATAAATTAAAATACAAATGGCACATATCTGATATTCTGAAACTTGAACACTCCTATTACATGTCATGCAAACACAAAATTTGAACATATGATAACTGAACTGAAATAACTGTTGGCTTGATGAGAAATCAGGAGAGAAATATCTCTGAAGTGATGAATCTCCTATAAACCTCAATACATGAGAGACTAGATACAAACTGAAAGGGCATAATGTAGTTTATAAATCAGATACCACAAAGTCTTTGATGTTGAAAGTCATGGTTCCGTTTCAAAGGGACTATACAAGAAAAATAACACATAAACTGAATGCAATGTAATTTCATTCTGACAAAATTTCTTAACTTTTTCCAAAATATAAACTTGTTTTTCTTCACATCAATAACTGTATAAAACAAAAACCTTCACCGGTCAATAATGGCCCTCACAGATTGGAACCTGTATATGCTCTCTAGTTCTCTTGCCCTTTAGGTCAAGGAAAACTGGGTGACAGGAAACCTTGTGACAAGTAATTTCTGGTTATTTCCTGTCAAATCCTGAAACACCCAAGGACAAGAACTGGGGTTTTTTTTGTGTATGCATGTGTAACTCGTCGCTTAACTTAATGCTGTTCTTCTAATTATTATGATATAGGGGACAAGAACTAACCAGATGTTGATGAACTTACTGTTTGTCATTACTAAACAAGTGATCTTGAACAGACCATATATTGATGGCGGCCTACCTTATACCCATACAGATGAGAACAAAAAATTAAGATTGCCCAACTTCTCTATCAATAAAGCATAAATCAATTTTGCCAAAACCTCACTGATTTTTTCTTTAAGACAAATGCCCTAAAAGCTAGTTTTTTTTTGTTTTTTGGTAAAAGCATTCATACTAACTTTATTGTTATCATTAGTCCCATCTTTACTTCACACAATATGACTGAATTTCCCAATGTTACCAAAAGTTTCTTCAATTAATGTTGCCTGGTAATTTTTATGGAGCAGTTTTTATTATTTTGAATTTTAGATCAAATTATCAGGGTATTTAACACAAATTGATTTCTCTTTTTTTGAAGGTCTCCAGCACAAATAGGGACCAGTATGATAATATAACCGACTTCTGGTTATATCTCGCCCAAAGATCCAGCCAAGAGACATTTAAAAGCCATCAGTGAATGGAGCTGATGTAACAGGCTTGGCAGCATGTAGCACAGACACATTTTTCATAACAGCCAAATACAGACTTATATAACATGGTATTCCACATATCCTTACAAATAAGGGGAACAAAAATTGCCAATTTGGTGATTTTAAGCAGAGAGACTTACACATTTTCACTGAATAAACATAGGTTTCTTGCATAACAAACTTGGCAGCATCTTCCACCTTAAAAAATATTATTTTAATACTTCCATTAGGACTTACATAATATCTTTCTATGGACATCATAATTGTATAGCAAGCAACATCCCAGGAGAATTAATGTTCGTATAATACAGACCGATTCACCCATTCATCCATCAAGGATTCCGTACTAAATTGTGAAGCTTTTCACTGCAAACATATAACTGGACTGACCAGGACAATTAAAGGGATCACTACATTATGGCTTTATACCAGATGAGTTGAAATGATGCTGAAACACAGAGGATATCTGGTTTAGTTACACACAGTGTGCCATGTTTATAGACTAGGGTTATAGAGGCCTTCAGTGGACAATATTTACAAGATTTAGCCACAGACTTGTCCCTTACACATGATTAGTCCCCTACCATTAGGCTGCCTTCAGACACAAGACAGTCTTCATTAGGCTGCCCTCAAACTAAGATCAATCAATAGAAAAATATAGTGTTTATTCATGAATTGTGTGGGTGATTGATTGATCGGTATTTGACGCTGTGCTTATGGGTATTTCACTTAAATGACGGCGGTGTATTCCAACCATAATTGACACTAGCACAACCAAGATGTGAAACATTTTCATAATGTTGGAAAGTTAATTTTCCTCCAGCATTAAGTAAAGACAGCATTGCCACTCTTCAAACAAACTGCCCTCAGCTAGAATGCTGTATTGTGTGGAGAAAACATATGGATAATCACTTCTGAATTATAATAATATGTGATATTAACTCTGTAGAGCAATTGGGCAAAAAAAAAGATCTTTGCAGAGACTGATTTGACAAAGCTTTTGAGTTAAATCTTCCATTTTTATTTAATCACTTGGTTAAATATGTCTTTGTGACTGATTAGTATTTAAATAATTTATTTTAGTTTCAGATGACGTTTAAAAAAAATACTAAAAGGGGTTTTAAGAAAAAGAGTTTGAAATAGGTGAAGATGTGTCTCTATATGATAAGATTGAGTAGATCAAAATGATTTGTTCAAAAGCCCCTAGGAAACCTACCAGTAGAATGCCTGAACTCAATTGGCTACTCAACAACTACCTTTGTGAGGCAAAACAGACTTTGGGAATTGAACTAATTTGATTGAACTCCAAATTCTGTTGAATAGTTGTTTGGTACAAGTGTATCTGTACAAAAGCATACAGAGCAATTTGGCAATACACCACACAAAACAATTGAAACCTTTGGAAAATTGGGGTTGACCAGAACAAGTATTTCTACATGTACCAAGTTAATTGCAATTCCAGGGAAAGGCCATTAAGTGAAATTTGTCTGTGTTTTAACAATCCAATTTAAAGAAAATAAGTAGACCAGAGTCGATTAAAGTTTTGTGCCAAGTTATCATTATTTAAATGTAATACGTTTAGTTTTAGTCGTAACTTCAAAGATGTTTTTGTTTTTCACAGTGAATATCAGTTAAGCAAAAATAACTCTTTCATGGAGCATACTAACTAGTCAGTAAACCAGTAGTCTGATTTACATGTAACAAAAGGTTACAGATAAAAACTAATTTTAAAATATTATTTAAAAAAAACAAACTAAAAAAACTGTCAAACCCTAAAAAAAACACCTGCAAAACCAAAAAACCCAGCACAAACCACCGTAAACAAATTGACAGTTGTTCCTCTAGCCTAATTTAAACCAATTCAGCAGAACAAACAATGGTATGGCCACAGTCAGCTTTATCTATGAAAGACCAAGCTATACATCAATGTATTATGGATTAAAGATGTTAACAGTTAACTGATTAAGGTGTCATTTACTTGCAAATAGGCAGAGAATGTAAATTTTCATTTAACATCAAAGGGTGAACGTGACTTATCATGTCCAATTTATCAGTATCCTTTACATTGCATCAATATAATATATGGATTTTTACTGTTATGATAACAGCTGAGGATTTACATAGTCAATAATGGAATAATTGTTCGTTTATTTGCTTATTTTACAGAAAATGTCAAGAACGAACACCTCAGTTAGAAAAGCAGTTAGGATCTGTCAGCTGCCTCAATGTGTTAACAGGTGTGGGAAATCAATAAACATAAAACAGTTCATTTGCTATCCGCAGGTGTAAAGTATCAAAGTGTTCAAAAACAACTTCTCACAGGTCAAACTCTTTATTTACTTTCCTGTAAAGTATTGGGATAACAGCTTTTCTGGCTTTACCTACTTAAATAATACTTCACAAAGGTTAAATAAGTACTTTGAATTTTATTATTTGGGCTTTTACACAGTTCTTCTGGATATTTCCCCCATATGACGGAATGCCAGACAAATGGGTGAAAAGAACCATACAGGCTAATCAAAAAACGACAAAAAAAAGGCGATCACAAAAGTTTGGCTTAGAGGATAACCCTTAGTCTTAAGAGCTTCAGGGCAACAATCTCCCACCACACACTACTTCTCTACTTGATGTCAGGCATGTATAGCTAAGGCTGTTTTACTTATGTCATGCAGTATTCCCATCATACAAACATATTTTATATAGAATAGATACCAATGCAGGTGGATTACTTGTCATTATAAAAAATCTCTGGTTTGTTCTGCACTAGAGGAATGTACAATCCCCACAAAATATGTATAATTAGTATTAGACTTTAATGTTTACCAGGTTCCTGATATCATATTGCAATCAGTGTAACAAATATCTAGTATAGCCCTCAACTTGGTACGCTTGGTATTCTGTGATGGGCATAAATTAATACAGGTGTAACCTTCTGGGCCCAATCGCTCAAAACAGTATTAGTCACGAAAGCTAATAGCGTATTAGAGATAGACCTTCAACCTTGTATGACGTCATCGAATAGCAGATTAAATTTAATAGCACTTCGAGCAACCGGCCCCTGAGCAACAATTCAGTTAATCTATTGTATAGGATGTTAAATACTGTATTGATGAAAAATAGAAATAGGCCATAGAAATCTTACTGTGTTATTTGAAAAAAACTGTTCAAGGCTGATATAGTATCTTAAAATCTCTAATATTAAATGATAAGCATCCAATCAATACTGCTACAAAGGAAATTAATGAAATATTTGTGTCCATTATATCATGAAGCATTTGTTTAACGGGTGATTTGAACTTGTGCGATACATTAAAGGAGGGTCAGAAGCCCAACACGCTAACCCCTGAGCCACAGTTGTTTTTAAAACAAAGTACAGTAAACACTCACATCTTATCTCCCCTTCTCTTGTCTTGGATACAAGCCAGCCATCGACTGTTTCAACAAAGCTATTGTTATTCTTCCAAATTAATACTCACCCTCTGGCTACCGGTAGTTTGTTTAAAGAGTCTTTACATAGCACTGGAGAAAGATTAACTTTCCAACTTTATTAAAACAACTTGCATTTTATGGTTATGCTAGTGTCATCAACTACTGTTAGGATACACCATCATATAAGTAGAACAGCGTTAAACACCAATCAATCCAAATGAATACTTATAAAATATATCCAAGGGTTCTTTATAGTCAATGGTCACTTTAATAACCATTAGGTAAAATTCTATCAAAAGCATTGGAGGTTCCATCAGTCCAGTGTTGGGCCTGTGACAGGAGGGAGTCAAATCCCAAGGAAATCATTCATTCAATTTAAAAAAAAAAAGCAAACATTTATAAAGAAGAATTTTTTTTATATATAGAAGGGCAATAATCTGAGTATTTGATGTGGTCAGTGTTTGTTGCTGGTGAATTGGTGCTGGACTAACCAACAAGGGTTCGAGTCTTCTGCTGCTCAATAAATGCAATATCTCCTGAAATACATGTAGCACCAGGTTTAGCTTAAAGAGAGTTATCTTTAATAATAAAAAAATAGATTTATATACATAACATTATCGTTTAAGATCCAATATAGGCAAATAAACCTGCATGTTTGTGCCAAGTGTATACCACCCAGATTGCAAGACATCTGTTTTAGCTAATTAGCTTTTAAACGAGAAGTAATTAAAGCAAAGTTTAAGCTCAGGTATCAAAGCATTGGTGGCATCAAGTAAAATAACAGGTGTGACTATTTTGAAAGGGAATTGTGTATGAGATACTATCTTTCTGACACAAAACAAATACGAGCACAAAAAATATTGATTATCTAGCTGTTGTGAGACCTGTACTGGATTGTTTCACTTAATTTGCTTGCTCATTTGTTTGATTTGGGCTTTACACCATGCTTAAGACTATTTCACTCATACAGTGGTGTGCCTGCCAAATTGCTGAAGGAATCCTCCTACAACAAAACTATCAACAACAAAGATAAGACAGGATAATCACGAGACGTAATACTAAAATAGCACAAGCTGGTCATCTTGTGCTGCCCTTTAGCTCTACGTCCACCGGGGCAACAGGAAGCTACCACCCAGCCTACTGCTTGGTCAATTAAATCCATGTGGGAATGTGAGAACATCTTTTCAGATACAAAATCAACTAGATTTTCTGTAAAAGTATAACAATTATTCTGTTGCCAAGCTCATTACTATTAGTTGTTAGTTAACTGACTGGTGTAAACAGTGACATGTCTTCTGTATACAAACATTTTCTAATGAATTTATTTAACAGGAAACAGTTTTCAGGTACATGAACACACAGGAAATGGCATTTTAATGACACTGTCCACAGTAAAAGTCCTGGCCATTAATACAAGGTAGACCTTAACATTTTCCAGCTTTACGAGTGGACTGGAAAGTGCACTTCTATAACTGCTAATACATTGTTTCTTTTTTCACTGGCTTGTGTTCTTCCTTTGCCGGATATAAAACACTGAAGGTAATAGAAGCAGTATTTTCTTGGAAACCTCAGTCAATGTAAAAGTAAATGTATAATGTTGTCATTTGCCACACACCTGACTGCAAGTTTCTGTGATATTGCTGTTGACAACCTAACATAAGGCTTTCATTCAATCATCACCTGTGGTAAAAATGTAAAAGTAAGGCCTAAAAAAAAATGTCTTGTCTTCTAACCCGACTGACTCTACGAAATAGCTGCGAGTCTAAAGTTTTTATTGGCTTTCGAAAAAAAAAATTTTAATTTTTTTTTTTTTAAAAGAACTTTCTAAATTGGCATATTTTGTTAGCAACATCGTTTTTTGTAATGTTTTTCGGTCATGCAAGCATCTGTATCAGTTATATTTAATATCTACTGTTTTGTACAAGGTCTACAAAAAAAATAAATAATTGACAAAATAAATTTAAAAAAACTGCGTGCCTGGCCCAATTTTTTTCAGGCAGTTTGAGGAAACACAGCATTTTTTTTGTTAAGCCTTATCACCATTTGGTCATAAATGTGTATCAAAATCCCACATAAAGCCAGCATTGCCTAACATCTTTTCTAAAACATTTTATTGAGGTTGAGGATTTTACACAAAGTGTCTTCTTGTACTGATTCTAAAATGGTAACATGGACTATACAGCACAGTTCCCTAAATCACCTCTCCATAAAATTACTACTTTGGAAGTTAATTACTTAGAAGTTGTGCCTGGGAGGGATATTTCACATTTTTTAGTTAGAAATCATCCGTATTTCTAAGAAAACATCAAATTGTTTGCTTAAATGCTATAATACTTTCACTACTAGAAAAATTATCAATTATTGATTTAAGAAACTTAATGTGATATACTGTATCAACCAAGTTCTTCAAAATTCACTACTTATATCCTGATCACTGGAAAGATTGGCAGACTTTACATGGATGAAAAGTCTGTGTCATTCAGCCGTAAGCCTTTGTAGCTCAAGTTCGATTCACTGTGGAGGCAAACCTAGAATTTTGGTATGTTACCCCTGTATTGCCTTATTCGCAATATGATTGCCTAATTAATCTTAATAACCAGAGTTGCAGTGTGCTGTGGATCAATTAAATCTAATCAAGTAACACAAAATATTCTCATTGGATTGAATGAAGTTTTACTTACTCAAGGGAATAATTAACTAATATAATAAACAAACAATGCATACAGACCTTTGAGAGACGACATACAACTATTAGTGTTAAACTCTAAAACTTACTTTTACTCAATTATGAATATACTTATTTGTTTACTTAAATTCTCTAGTCTGTTCTTTCTTCATTTGTTCAATTATTCATCCAATTCCATTACTTAGTTTTTACTTTCCGTTCTCCTTCCTCCCTAAAATAAGTTAATCCCTAATGGTCAATTCTAATTGGTTACCTATGTTACATAGGCAATACCTAAAACACCAAAACTCGCCTGCTCTCTCATTGGTCACTCAAATTGTAAACATTTAAATAAACACATCATAACAAAAGAAATAGCGTGGCAAAGTATGACACTGAGCTTGTGATGATATCAGCCATGGAACAGGAACAGGGCTAACTAAGAATCATTGATTGATTGGTGTTTCAACCAGGCTTAAGGGTATTTACTATTATGACAGCGGTGTATTCCAACACAACTGTAAAATAAGAGGTGTTTCGATACTGTTAAAAAGTTCATTTTCCTCCAGTGCTAAGTAAAGACAGCACTACCAATCATTGTGTTAGCCACAGGGGTGTCTCAGTGTTTTTGAGACCCCCAAGCAGCAATTTGAGATAGTCGGTTTCAGTCAAATTCAACATGGGAAAGATAGGGGAACAGTAAAATGAGACCCCCAGTTTATGAAATCTGTTTTAGACACCTTTGATTTCTAACTAATACTATGCTGCTACTCTTCACACAAACTGCCTACACAAACTGAAGACAAGAGTGAAGAATAACATATCTTGAACAACTGAATAAAAAGTGAATCCCATATTAACAAAAAGAAATAAGAGATGAATCAGGAACAATGGATATATTTATGGTACATCAAGAAACTTTTGCTTGCCTCTGACGAGATTCAAACTTAGGTCGCTGGTGAGTGCTACACAATGTTATAAACAAGACATGGATAAAGAGTAATATGTTTGAAGATAGTTCATCCTAAATACTTGTGTGTCAGACAGAAGTAATCTATAAGGAATGGCAGATGGCACATGTCCTGTCTGTCTTGTACAGGTCTTTCTCAGCACTCATTCCACACCTCATATATACCAATTACTTCAACAGACCGGGTTCAAGGGAAAACACACAAACCTTTTTTCTACACAAAGTCGACAATTTATTTCCGTCGTTACCATAAACGCTTTGGAAAAAAGGAAAACATTTTATCCCTAATCCAATATAGTCATGTCTAGAGTCACCAATTACATTTTTGTCTTCTAATGAACATGGGCAAAAGACGATCCGTTTTTTTTATTTTTTGTGTTATTCTTTTTTCCTTCCACTTAAATGGACAGTGACATGGACATAAATGTTCCCTATTTCCCCTGTTCAAATCCCATGTCAAAAAAATCATAGCATCTAAATCAATTCTGCTTTGTTAAACTCAACAAGGTTTCTCTGTGAAAAGACAGTTAAGCTTCCAACCCTTGACATTTGTATTCTAGAAAGTGCTTCACCTTGAGGTCATGTAATTGCTGTATCTGCTTATTCATCAAGGCAGTAACAGCTGCTTACATTGGCAAAGATGTCAGCTTTTTGATTTAACAACTCACCACTACAGATGAAAAATGACACGGTCACACAAAATGTAGGACTTTTTGCATATCTGTTTTTTTGTATATATATTTTTTTTATATCTGTTCAATGTTGATGGGCAATTTGTACAGCAGATGATTAACATAAAATATAATTTAAAAACAATTAGGAGCTTAGCAATTTCAGCACAGGTTAGAATTATCCAAAAATATGTGCAGGCATTAGGGTTTTTAAATTTTATACAATATGATCCAATGACTTCAACGACTAATTACGGCAAATATATAATTGTATAAATTCATTTTATTTATGGCTTATTGTGTTCAGGTAATTTTTTTTAATTAAAGCAAAATTATTTTCTGAATCCTTTATACAAATTGAAAAGAAATATTGTTGTTACAATGTTTTTTAGATTGATAAGCCATTGAAAGTGGAATAGATAAAGTTTGACTTTTCAAGAAAAATAATGGTGAAATTTGTTGAAAAAGGTCATTATTGATCATATTAACGAACACACTGGCAACAAATAGACAAGACAGGACAATCAGACAATGGAATACAAAGACATATCAGGCATCTTGTTGCCCCTTAAGTTTGAGAGCACCAGCGCAACAGAAAGCTCCTTCTAACCACCCACCCTCTCACAAGGAACATCAGAACTATTATTACAGTAACTGTCACCAATATTAGTATCATGGGTTCTCACTGAGGTTAATGTCTCACTAAAGTGTAAGTGTATTCGCATTGTTAGGTTTTATTAGGGGGAAAAACCAAACTCCCTAAACCCCCTTTATAACTGGCGACTGTATTTCCAATAATATGTGTTTCAATTAAGTAAATTTCATACTCCGGAGCATTTCACTTATTTGATGCATTTCAGATATCTGAGAGGAAACCTGTCAAAATAATTGTATGGTCTTCTACATAGCATCAATCAGATTTATTCACTCATATGATGCTAGTGTGGATACAACTAGTGGTGGAAACCCCCCTACACCTCTTGAGACTTACATAAAGAGGCCATTAAATGGCTTGAGAGTCACAATTTAAAAGTACAAAAATTCAATCTCTACAATGCTATGTTTAGCTCCTATCTGTCATTTTGAGAAGTAAGATAATTAATATCTGAATTTTTTTGCTGTTTTTGTTTTACTGAAAAGGGCAAGAATTGAACTGAGGTTATCTAGACTGACTGGCAAAATTCAACCAGACAAGAAGTCCCAGAATAACTCTAACTGATTGAACAGTTCACACATCAGCCAGGACTAATTAAGAATATTAAATTAACAAGAAAAAAAAAACCCATTTGCGCCTTGAATAAAACCAATCCTGGTTTGATTCCTTTCTTTGTGAGTGTCTGTGCTTGATGTTTTCCTTGTTCATTTCACTGGGGTTTAACACTTACATAAAAACTTCTCTCACTTGTTTATCAGCCTGTTCATTTAATGAATGATGGAAACAATGCTTGACGTGACTGACAAATAATCATAAGATAAAAGATAAACACAACATGTTAAATATGGGGCAAAGAAATTGTAAAAAAGGTGCAGAAAATCAGTTTAATGTTCCTTTGCTCCGGGAGCATAAGAGAACAGAACATTACTCTAAAAGCATAAGTTTTAAACATTATAAATTATTAGAACTTTGTCTTCTACAACAAAATATCATATTATAGAAATTTTTTCCTGAATTAATGATTACAGCATAAAGAATATACTCAACAATTGATCTAAATATATGTGACAGATGTAATTAAAATAAACATATAACATATTTTGAAAATCAATCCATTCACATTATTATACAATTTTTGGATAACCACTTCTTGTTTTCTGATAAAACACAACGTTTCAATACATAAGCCTGTATCGTCTTCAGGTGTATATTGACTAAAAGAGACTGGAAGCTACATACCAGTATAAAGTAGTAAAATAAACAAGGTCAAATGATTTAGTGCACAGTGTGGACCATAACCATAGATAAGATTACTAACATGCTGCATGTACATAATCAGGATTTCTATCACAAAACAAGAAGTGGTTTTCCAGAAATTGTATAATTATGTTACCCCACTTCTAAATGTCGTTAAAAACTTAAATCTATTCATATGTTATGAAAACAATGTAGGACAGTGGTCATCTGAATTAGTAACAAGGCAAAGGGAAAAGCTTGTTCGCATTAAAATCCTATATCAAAGTTAAATCTATTATAAATATTTCTGTAACAACAACCCTGTAGGCAGTCCTTGAGAAATAAAGAAACCAAAGTATATCTTGATGAGCAACACAAAATGAATCAAAGCCTTATGATATAATTCTATGAAGAAGACTGGCTGAACCAGAGCTGAATTATGAATTCTTTGATTTATACTGATTTGTCTGATGGAGTCCGTATACATGTAGTTCTAGTATGGTTAAAAGTTGGACAATTTCAAACAGATATAGTTAAACGATACCATCAATCTCATTTTAATTGTTAGCATTGAAATTAGTGAAACATGAAAAATTGCAATATATTTAATAAATATCTTGACTGATAATGCAGGCAGGCTTGTTTGTTTTGTTGGATTAGGGTTTGCCCAGTACGGGAGGTTGTTTGACTTATATAATGCCGGCCATCCTAATAGTGAATGAAATCACCCGCGACATCACTGGCAACAAACAAAAACAAACAAAGAGCACGAGGCTAACAGGGAGCTCCCTCCAAATTGCAGATAGAAACCAAATGCGGATTTGAAATTAAATCAGTGTGGTGCCTTTGGTATGATTTAGATAAAACAACATAGAAATTACTCAACACTACCATCATCTTAAAACCCCCACTGTAAACCTGTATTGGATCAGTAAAAACAGTTTTTATAACTCGGGCATTCAGTCTTAATTATTTTTATTTGACTTTTTTTCAGTTTCTAATTTAGAAAAGTTGCACGAACATCGAACTAGTCGAAAGCAGCCCACAAATCACCATCAATACAGCAGCTTACATTCTGAGGGTCCGTTAAACTTTGTCAGTTGCTTTATCCCTTAAGGGTTTTTGTCTTGGTAATATTTCAGCAATCAGGACAGAGGAAATTAAGGCCTGAGTTCTCTGACAGTTGAAGAATTATTCTCTAATGGGATTTCTTCACATTTCCCTTCGTCATCTTTATGTGTAGGCTGGTTTACAATACCAGTTTATGGTTGTGTCAATCACTATGCAACATGTCCACGATATAAAGTCTCTCAACACCAGAGACCATTGTACATGTCATGAAAACCATCAATGTGACACAACACTGCCACCAAAACACTTTATTGTCTGTGTCTTTGATGCTACAAGCACAAGGCCTGATAATAAAACATGTCAATCAGTGTTAAGTTCATATATTAGTGTAGAAATGACCTACAGAAACTATCCAACAAAGGAACTCTGTTATAAAGAGATCAAGTGTCAACAGAGAACGTTTGACCCGCTCTACCAACAGAAACATATCAAAAGGTGAAAAGAATGGTACTGACCCGAATAAGATAAACAGAAGTAAATTAAAACTTGATACACTTGGACAAATAATGATTGAAGTTAGTAATATATGAAAATTATTTTTAACTGTTGTTATTCCCCATTTCTCTCTTCCTTTCATCTTTGATGTTTTACAATATGGAATTAAAAATTTACTTTCACCAGGTTTCAGTATACTTAGTTATTGTATACTTAGGATTTTAAACAGAAAATGTAGAAGGCAGGTTCGTAAAGATTGTCACCATTGTTGGTTAATAGTATATTATAGGGTGGCTTCATCTATGCCTTTGTACACACAAAACAAGACGTAAAGCAAGTTTGGATGTATAGTTCAGTTGGTTAGTGTGCTGGCCGTGCTAGCCAGAGACCAGAGTTTGGATGTATAGTTCAGTTGGTTAGCGTGCTGGCCCTGGTAGCCAGGGACCAGAGTTTGGATGTATAGTTCAGTTGGTTAGTGTGCTGGCCCTGCTAGCCAGAGACCAGAGTTTGGATGTATAGTTCAGTTGGTTAGTGTGCTGGCCCTGCTAGCCAGAGACCAAAGTTTGGATGTATAGTTCAGTTGGTTAGTGTGCTGGCCCTGCTAGCCAGAGACCAGAGTTTGAATCCTGGTAGAGATAATCAAAATTTCTTTCTCTACAATAAAAACATATCTGGTACAACTTGTGGTTGGTTGGTACATTTGGCTATCACTTTATACCAATTGTCACATCAAGATGCTTAAGGATATAAATCACCTCAAGAACAAAACTGTTCTGGAAGGAGGATATGAAACAGGATCCACAGAAACCAGTTTTCTGTTGCTTAAGGAGAGGTGTTTTCCCCACAATGTCTTGGCAATCATGTTTTGTTGAAGGAGGAGGCATGTATCTTGAGGCATGTTCAGAAGACCCTGAGAACAGCTGAGCAGGTTTCTCTCCTGATATATCAATCACCAAGCAATTTCCAGTCCCAGTTAACTACTAACTTAATATGGAGGAAAGTGGGAGGCAAATGAGGCCAATGAAGTTTAGGGGTGATGACAGGCTAAAGCATCCAACCAGTCTTATAAATGTTCAGTTCAGGTAGGCCTTCCACACAGAAGACTTCTATTTCAGTACTTTCAAATTTATAAAAATTAAAATTCAATTAGATGTCAATTCCTTAAAGCGATACTCCTCTCTGCAATAAAATGCATATATATAAAACGGGCATCATTTCTTGTGTTGAATTATGCTCCCTAATTTTCTAATCGAGCTATATCCATTTTATTATTGGATCTTAAACATTGGGTATTGCTTAAACTACAGTCAAATT
>JAQQZZ010103157.1:0-31463 GCA_030265115.1 Mopalia vespertina
ATCAAACTTGTAAACCCGTTTTTCTCAAAACATCATATTTGGACATAGACAGTTCTGGTTCTAAGCCCTCGATATAAAGTGCTTTGAAGCCTTATCGTGTATTATTAATAGTAGACATTTCGAGCCCTGGCCCTGCTAGCCAGAGACCGTAGTTCAAATCCCGGTGGAGGCAAGCCAAAACGTATTTCTTCACTTTCAAAATATATAACTTTTTTTGTTCATTACATTTTTTAAAAAGTGCTTTAATAGGAATATTACTGTTTTGTAAAACATTAACTTTACTGCATGTAGTCCTGTAGGTTTTCCAATGTGATCTATTATAAAAAAATTATTAATAGTATTTTATACTACATAGGGCTTAGCCTAGCTTGTTCTATCGGACAATACCCTGTTTTATAGAATAAAAACGTTGTTCTATAGCATCAAACTTTGTTCTATAGAAGCAAATCTTTCTCAATAGAACATACACTTTTATCCCATAATTAATTCCATGCAATACTATAGACCAAAAAAATAATACATATGACTTTCTATTGAATTCTATAGAAATTCCTTAAATCACAGGGCAAACGACTATTCCTTGGCCTGAGTCTGGGCGATCTCAAAAGGGTTCGTAGATAGATTTGACAACATCATCAAGAAGAGCCATCGGTTCCAATGATAGTTAAGAAGAAAAATAATATTATGTCATAAAGACGGACCAGATGATTTTCAGGACTGCCAAGGAGTTTAACGACACCTTCATTTTACACATACGAAAGTGGTTTAACGGAATCGGACCTAACTACGGAGATATGTGACCATCCCACATTGATATTGCAATTCCACAAATCGCAAGGGGAAATTGATGCGAATTGTGAGAGTTAGGCTAATCGACATCCAAGAAGTTACAGAAGCCATTACGAATCTTGAAGACGACAAAGAGAATATAACAGAGGATTGTTTCGAGAATCATCGATCAAAAGAAGAGTCCGACAACTGCCTGGAGGGCAACCCAGACAATGAGGAAATTCCCACATGTGACGGAGAAGAAATGCACAGTAACCAAGAAACATACTACGCATGGCCAGCCTGTAACCCAAAGACATACTCAGATTACTAGGAAATGTTATAAATACCCCTGCGGGTGAGCGGGTGGGCCATTTAACATCAGCAGGCCCTGCAGAATATTCCCCCGGCTGATCGAAGGGGCGAGAAAAACAGCCTACTGGCCGTGGGTTGCATCCCGTATCGGAGGAGAATGAAATCCTGTTGACTGAATGCCAATTTGGCTAGCAAAAGGGTGCAATATAGTCAATTTGTCCTAACACGTAACTTTGGCCCAATATTCTACTGGGCGGGTGGTCAGATTGGCCCGATCTGATCAATCGGCTGGTCACGTCGAGCCCTGCAATGATAATTTATTAAGTCCATGATAATAATACAATCCTCATTGAACAAAAGTCAAATTATATAAACAGGCTATTCCATCTTACTTTAAATTTTTAGATCATTGCAGAAGGCGGTGGCTCGTGGGTCAAGTAGGAAACAACAAAATTATATTGTTTGGTTCTGCTGGGGAACAATTCCCCCCTCATCTAAACATAATTATTATTATTTCGTTTCGTATTTAAGTATACCTCCCATGGAACCCTCCTTACGTGTCCCTGCTGGTTACCGCAGGTTAGGTTTCACCCGTGCTATTTCTCCGTACAGAGTGGGGGACAAGGGTGGTGAAACATTATCGTCTTATGATGGCATCCCCTACCAACCGTATGAATGATGGAAAAAAAACTAAAAGTTTTGGAAATGAATTTAAATGAAAATTTTAAAGAAAATGGACAACATTTTCTAGTTATAAGTAGACAAAATAAAAACAAGCCAGTAACAAAAATATCGCCATTTGCGTCGAATACATTTTGATAACTACTGCTGGAACAAAAATGCGGTCTGGTGATATTTTGGTGGAGTGTTCCAAGCAGTATATTTTAGTCACGGCATAAATATTGTCAATCTTGAAATGTGAGTAGTATAAAAGAGACGGGTCTGGGACACCAAATTCCATGGATTTTTCAAAAGGTGAAAAAGAAATGAAGAGGAGAGGCTATTTCCACTCCTCATTACATATAAGCCAATAATGTATTCATTTCACCGAGGTTATACATATGCCTATTTTTAGAAATCTTCACACCAATGGTTTTAATATTGTACAAGCGTTGATTTTTACTTTGAACCACTTTATGTTATCGCGAATAGAAATGTTCTTTTGCTGCGATGGAAATTTCAATCGTTCTTCATATTATGCGTACAATATATCCTT
Organism: Mopalia vespertina; assembly: GCA_030265115.1. Lineage (NCBI taxonomy): Eukaryota > Metazoa > Mollusca > Polyplacophora > Chitonida > Mopaliidae > Mopalia > Mopalia vespertina. Next base: position 2,300 of record JAQQZZ010103157.1, read on the forward strand.
ACCCAAGAAATAAAACACCTTTCTGGGCAAGTTCTCTATAGAAAAGACACTACTATACTGTCCCTGTGTCAGTGCTTCGTACAGAAAGAGGGTTTACTCGGATGATAGTTCATAGTGGTTCTACTGTGAGCCTTTGTAGCTCAGTCGGTACGAGAGATGACCCTGTTAGCTATAGAGTCGTGTTTGGGAATTTAAGCCACATCAATAATCAGCTCTTACCCCATTGTTACGAAAACGCAAACATCAATTACTTCAATACATCATTTTTACACGTATATTATTGACAAATGGGAACTATTGAAACTCAGATGTATAATGTAACTCAAACCGTACGTCATATACGTTATGATATACGATTTAAAATAAATTTTTAGTGACATATACTACCTGAGATTTGTTTACTGTCTAAAATTTTCCAGTGACCATATGCTACAATCGCTATACCGTCTACCAATAAATATATTTTGTCATCCAAGGGAGATAATCCAAGCTTGTTCAAGGTTGCGTTATATAAATCATGTCCAGAACTTATTATAGGAGTCCGCCACAGCGTAGCTGAAATACCGCTGAATGTGGCGTAAAACACTGATCAATCAATCAATCAATCTTATATGAGTCAGCTATACATAGGAGTTTGTTTTTTTTCAAACATGCACTGCTTATAGTTTACATTTTTCACATAATTCTTAATAACACTTTTCTTAATGCCTTTAGCAGTCTTTTTAACGTTCATGTCAAATTATCAGGATTTGCATAGCTTCTTCAGAATACATTTTGGACTTTACTCCAACACATTACATAATTGGATATCCTTCTGTCTCATCTTTCATTTTCCCCAATACTTTCTTATGTGCCATGCTGTACAGTGGGTGTGTTTTTGTATTCGGATGTATCGAATAAATAACTATCCTGTAACATGTCCTGATAAATGTCTTTTGTTCCCACTTGATAGCACATAGAATCTGTATGAATGAGTAACAGTTTAGATTGGGGTCCACAACTTTGTTTCATATACTGGTAATGGAAATCATACATTAATAGATTAGATATATCTAAAACGGCAAATCCAACATATATTGGTCTGTTCAGAAGAAGTCGCAGCTTCTGCATGTGAACCGCCACGAGATCTTCATTAAATATACGAAACGCCCGAAAAGACGGCTTGCTAACAAGATTTTCCGCTTTACCTTTGATGTTCACCAGATTGACATCCATACGATTATGTAAGTTTTCCATTGTCTTTTCAAACATACTGAAACAATGAAAAACGTTAGAAAATTTACAGACCATAGCACAAATCAAAAAAGAAGTTGCATTTATTATACATATGGACTTGCACATTGGTATAAATAAAAGATAACATAACGACAAATGATATAATCCAATGAATATGACCCACCTGTTGTCCATGAGCTTGAAGAAATCCTTTTCAAAGTCATTCTTAGCGACACAAATTTTCTTTACGTGGCCAACTGGTGATGATCACCCTTCTGCTGTTAAATTGAACACCAGACAAACAAACACGGCTACATAAACGCAAACGGTTAAAAACAATGAACCTCAACAAAAAAAAACCAAGGGGAAAAAAAAACAGGCAGGTCGACTGAGCAATATTCGCCACAGCAATGATCGGTAAAGAAAGAGTAGTAGAAAGTGCCGCGAAGCTATCCTGTTTGAATTGATGTAGAGCAAGCGCCAGGTGGGTGGGTATAGACAAACATGCAAAACAAACTGACAAGAATTGTGTAGCACTGATAACAATAATTTCAAAATCAACATTAAATACATTGATTCGGGACTAAACGCTAAGTTGTTAAGCCTAGTTCGTGTTATTTTGCCAAATCCACTGATAAAAATGTTTGAACGATTTTTAAGTTCACTTAATATGAACATTTAAAGTGGTGGAACACGAAAACAATCACGAACATCCGTTAAAACCATTTCACCCTTGTCTGCTTCTCTTCTGATGAAACAGCTACAAAATCGGCTAACAAGCACCCACAATTTTTTTATGTTTTATTTCTACCAAAATGTGATTCGAATGTCTGTCTGTGATCGTATCACGTTTACTTTGAGTGTACTTAAATTCAATAATTTAGCCCAAAACGATTCATACGCTTGTTGGGGTGAATGTACTTACAACGTTAATCTGGACACGAGGGGAATAATTTTCGTCCTTATATTAAGATTTGCATAATTCTCTGCCAAGGTTGTTGTTTGAATGTCCTGTTTTGCTGTATGTTAAACTAACTGTGTTTTTTGTTTTGGCCAAAAAGACAAAGCACTTTCTATGGCGAAACTACCATCTCACAAAAATAATCGATATTATTAACTAGGTGTATATGGTAATATTTGATTACATCAACTATGACATAGGAGCTAGCTTCTATAGTTAAGTAAATACATTTAAAAAAGTCAAAGCGAATCGATATCACGCTGTTTGGGCCAAATATCTTCCCGTTGGAGATGAACAAAATCTTTGTAGCCTTATACAATCAGAAGCGAGGAGAGCCAAGCGGCTTTCCCGCATCAACCAATATTTCGTTTTTAAAACTTGTAAACGTTTTTTGTTTTTTTTTTTGCTTTTTACTGATTAGTTCTACACACTCAATATTGTCCTTGTAAAATATTAAAATTGACAGAATTTTAAACACATTATTTACTATTTTTAAATCCAATTTTGAACTTTATAATATACTGACATATTTAAAAGTTTTATCACTTATGTGTGTCTTATTCAGTTCATTTTGTTTCTCTTTTTGATGTTTAAGGCCAAGGGTGTTACAGATTGGAGTTGTTCTTAAATAAGATTTAAATAAATAAATGGCAAGATGTTCGCGCCACAGCGTAGCTGAAATACCGCTGAATGTGGCGTAAAACACTAATCAATCAATCAATCAACCAATCAATAGTGTCTACATGAGAATAAAATATGCAAATAAATTGAACGATAAAATCAATGTGAGCATCATAGTAATCGAGAAAAAAAGGTTTTGTAATTTCTTAATAACCTTACAATTGTTTCCGATTTTCTGGATTGGACCAATACCTACTCCCGTCAACACACATTCGTCTTTGGAATGCCAAACTCACTTATCTATTATGTATTAGACCAAATGGAGTTTGAAACTTCAGGGAAAAACTGCTCCTCATTTGAGCACTCTATCTATATATTTTAACGTGTATTTCCTTATTTTTTGGTGGAATGTAACAGAAAGAACTTCTCTCCAATTGCAGCCTGATTGGAGAGCGAAATTGATTTCTCAAACGCCTCATGTATCCTGCCAGTTGAGTGGTGAATCTGTCTTTTGTGCTATACAAAGTTTTTGCAGAGAATAATCGACAGAGACCTGGATAAAGCGGAGATAAAACACATTTACTGAATAAGATCGCAAGTAGGTCTATTCCTGATTCTCTTTAATGTATAGTTCAAAGATAACACAATTTCTTCTTTACCTGTATAAAACGCTTAATGTGTGATAGTGACAAAAGACTTTCATTCGGACATATTGACTGGAAACCATCAACTCCTTGAAGATGACGTGATCGATAATAGGCAGAACTTCGAGAGTTCTTGGCATTGATTTTCCATTTACTGAAGAAATCTGGTGATTTTTTTTACTCCCCTCTTAACATTAGACCTACTGCTTAGCATGGTTGTTAAAAGTTATGTTACCATTAGGCTCTTTATCGATCAACAATATAGAGCTGTTACATATTTTGTCAGTGGTGGCGGCGTTTGCTTTGGCACAGTTTGCTTTCTCAACATTATAATGTATACAACAATATCAACAGATATGTCACTGTTTGTGATACGAATCCTTTTATACCTATACATAAAGTTGTACAATGTTCCCAAATCATACGTCATACGCTGGAGTACCAGGTAAAACATCAATAAAGCAAAACCAAAATACCTATGATAACAATGATCGTGTCTTATCGCCCTCTGGTTGTGTGTTTCAATCATAGTCATCGTCTTAATCTTAGCATTGGAGGGAAATTAATTTCTAAATAAGCAAAACCCTAAGCATGCTTTGGTTGTGTTAGATTTAGGTCGTCATCATGAGTGAAATAAATGTGAGCACTGCGCGGACAGCATTAAAGCAAACTGTCACTCGATCTGATGCTTTGTACTTTACGTATATTCAATGATTTTGATTTGTGTGTTCTTTTATCTTGAGGCTCGCGATCGTGGCTTAGTGGTTAGCGTGTACGCTTACTAATCCTACTCCAATTTACCGTTCTCGGGATAGAGTCCGTCTGTCGACCATCATGAGTGAGTCACACGATGTGGCTCGGGCAATCGCGGGAGTGGTTTTTACGAGGTTTCCTCTCGGTTTTCCCACGTAATTAAGGCATGGAACCATGTGAAGTGGACATTCCGTCGCCATATAAGTGAAATACCCTTGAATACGACGTTAAACCCCAATTAAACAAACAAACAATCTATTTTCTTGATTGGTTTTGTACATACGCACCTAAGTTTATTTCACTCTCGAGATGCCAAGTTTTATTTATCCCTGTTCACGAAAGTCCAACCATGAAGAAGTCAATAAGTTGCTTTTTCGTACAACCGTCGTCATATAGTTTCATAGCACGAATACGAGGTAAATACATGTACTTTGTTTTAAATGTGTATACGATAAGCTTAACAAAGAGACAAATCGGCACAACACGCTCTGAGGACAACGAACAATACACTGAGAATTGAAATGTCTTTGTAGTTTTATTAAGTTAAATGTACATATTCTACATTTTATATTGGCTACGTGATTTTGTTCATAATAGCTTAAGAAAGCTATAAAAGTTTTAAGTGTAAGGGATGTTTTACCTAAAACTTGTTTCAATAAAGGTTGGTTGATTATTTAAGATTTCGGCGTGTCCATTCTACTGAATGACGTACACCAAGGCCATTACGTAAATATATCACAAACAAACAAACAACCATACAAAAAAAGGGGGAAAAAAGGAAAGAACCAAAGCACACAATAAATAATAATTTTTTTTTAAATAACAAAAATATATATCTATACATACATATCACAAATATAATACTTAACAGACCGAACTTACCAATGAAACCACTGGACACAAGTACAGCTTAAAAACTGTTCCATACAACAGGGAATAACTTATATCACAAAGAGTAAAAATGCATATTAAAACCGATGAGTACTGATAATAAAACATAAACACAGCTTTCGGTTTTTTTATTGGTCTCGATACTGTGTGGATATCTAGTTTGTAAACACCTGCAGTAATTAGCTTATTCTAGATTATACTTCTTTACTGAACAAACCGCATACATGGGAATAAACAGCGCTCAATATTTTCTTCAAATAAACAAACATCACAGAGACCAGATTGGTGTAAATTGAATCTGTACAGGTAACTATTTAGTAGTAGATGGCCGAACATTAGTCTGTGAAAAAGAACTTCAGCCTATCGCGAGGAAAATGTTAGAACAGGGGAGGTAACCAAAGGTTTATATTCAAAATAAAATCTACCTTTTTCAGAGGACTCCCACATGTTTTGCAACATATGACATTATGCATGTGTAGCCTCGATACCATTTTGCTATTTTTGTGCTTTGTGTTTGGCCTTCACACCAATAAACCTGTATTAAACCAATCGCTGCTCCCACAAATGCTATGCCATTATCTCGATGAAAAACCAATTCAAAGGAAAAAAAGAAGGCCCAAGAGATTTAGCTAGCGAAATGGATGCATAATTTACATTAGAAATAAACTGGTTTATACGCGTGTTTACAATCTTATCTGTGTTGCTTGAGTTACATTAAACACCTTACGTTATATCGCCAAGTGGCGACCCACCTCGGATAAAGCAAACGGAACACATACAACTGGATGGCCCGCGAAAACGCACAATTCGATATGGATTTTTTAAATGACTATAATTTACATAGTTTTAACACAATATTTTATTTTTTTTATCCAAATTGAACGATTTGATATACCTACATATTTACAATGTTTAACATTTATACATGTCCTTTTCAGTTCAATTTGTTTCTCTTATAAGTGTTTACTGCAAATGGTGCTACTGATTGAATTTACCTTTACACGTCTTTGCAAACCGCTGAGATCGACTGAACAACATGTACAGTGTCTTCCGTGATCGATTATCTCTTTGCCCACTAGCTACGTATTTAGAGCTGAAGTGGGGCAAACAGAAAGGCCTTAATTCTCGAATCCAACTAGTCAACACAAGTTATTTATTTCTAAGTGGCATTACACCGCTCTATTGAAACATAAATCGTACTGACATTTTATCCGATTTGGAAATGCTAACATCATTTAGGGGATGGTTATTTGTCTCACAATCCCGCATGGTGTTTGCTTTTTTAATAGCCAGCAAATATCTGCCGGGACGTAAAAATATATGGCTTGTGGAGTAATGTGTGTTGAGGAACGACAATTTGAAGCACATTAATGGATAAAAGAAAACGGACTTTAGAATCGTACTGGCATTAACACCTATCCACACGATTTAATTTACAAATACAAATATTCTCCAAACTACAATTAGCCTCAAAGCAAAATACTTATAACATACATTGGACAGATTAGTTACCAGACCAAAATAAGAATGAAAGAAGGACTAAACACCGTATTCTCATCTTAAGCCAACAACAACACACATATTAAATGCCTGTCGAGGCTACACACATGAACCAGCTTACGAGGTGATGACTCCAAACGACGTTACAAATTAATGGAAAAGCCGCATGAATGCATTGTCAGTATATTTTAACTGGTATTACGTTATGTTTGGGCCCTCTGGCTAAGGGCAGTTTGTTTCGAGGGTAGCAGTACTGTCTTAACTTAGAACTGTAGGAAAATTGCCTTTCCAACATTATGGAAACGCTTCACATCATGGTTGTGCTAGTGTCAATTATTGTTTGAATACACTGAAGTCATATAAGTAAAATACCCTTAAGCACATAACACGGTATTTTATGGATATACAACTTCTGGGTTTATTGACGTGCAACGTTTCGGAGCAGATTCCAGCACCGTTTTCAAGCTAATGTGAACAACCCGGACATAAGCTTGACAACGGTGCTAGACTCTGTAACGTTGCTCGTCAATAAACCCAGAAGTTGTATATCCATAAAATATCATGATATGTTACTTCTAAATGCCGCTCAACTAGTTATACCCTTAAGTACGGCGTAAAACACCAATCAATTAATTTTTATATTTGGAGGAAAATAATAGCAAGAACGCTGATAGGTGGAGAGATGGACGAGCGGCAATAACTGCTCAACTGCTTCCTGTAACCCTGCAACGATTTTGCAGACAATAATCAACACATCAAAACCCGGACATCAAAACGTATTTATTGTCATGATTTTTTAACCCGGTATAGTACGTAGGTCTATTCCTGATACGTGTAGTATAAGGGCAGCTCAATTCTTCTGTTTCTTATACAAGGTCAAACGTGTGACATGCACAAAAGTTGAAAAACCCTTCGGAGAGAAAATCTTCTGACAGGAAACCATCAACCCGTTAAAGAAGACTTGGTCGATAATGAGCAGAGATACTCTGGTTATCGTCATTGATTTTCCATTTATTCATAGAATGTGATCGCTTTTTATTGTAGTCTTTACAGTAGCAATTGTACTTAGCGTAGCTGTACAAATTAATGTGACCATTAGTTCTTGGCCAGAAGACCCTTTATCGATTAACAATGTAAAGCTGTTGTATATTTTGTCGATCAAAATTATTTCCGATGCTTACCTTTACCATACGGTACAATACATTACGGATACGGTATGTAAGGGCTTATCATGGAAGAATAGGTTTACAGGATTAATTGATAAGATTTGACACTGTTCATATTGTATTGAGCCAAATCAACATTACAAGTTAGTGCAGTGGCTAGCTATGTTTCTTCTTGAACAGCATGTGTTTTTTAACACGCTTACGGTATTTAACGGATCAATAAGTTAATGTGCGCTGACTTACAATTTTATCTAAATTTAATTCTTGCTTTAGTCGAGTGTAAATACCCAGTTGACTCAGGGCTTCGTTTGGCCTTTTTCGGGGAACTATCTTTAAAAAAAACTCGATAGTTCAGTTCAAATCGGTCGGAAAAATCTGTCAACGAAGCAAATTGAACGAAGCGCAAAATGTTATGGATTATCCCATTCGAAAGGAGCGAGTAAGTTTCGAGTGTGTCAACGAGTCAAGTGTGTTGACCGCGTACCAGTCAAAATGACAAATTGTCCACCTGGAGATCGTATTTAAGATTTGGTAGTAGGTCATGAACGCCTTACATATACAAAATATTTAGGTTTTATTTTGGAATTGCAGTAGTATGTTTCTCATGTTATATTTAGTTTATCACATTGATAATGTAGATTTTGTCAGGAATATGGAAGTGACGTTTTTATTCCATAATTATATATTTTATTCAGTTTACCTGTTATGTTGGAGAAGCAGCAAAATACACATTTACATTTAAACACATAAACCGTTATGAATGTACTTTTCTAACGAATGACGGTCGCAATAGGTCTGACACACTTACTATGTGTGACCTGGGGCTAAATTAGACCTAAATACCGTCTTACCTTCCCCATTTTCTTTTGGCCATGTTATATGTCAGGTATCAACGACATAACGCGGCGCCTCGTTTGCTGGAAGGAAAGTTTCAGTAACTTCCGTCCGGTCGTAATATAAATCCTTCCAGGCAGCTACCGGCCTCAAAATCGGTTTCATTGGTGCCTAATGGCATAAGGTCTCGGTAACAGTCATTTCCGATACGTTGTCGTGGGTATTTCAAATAAACCAGCCATCAATATCCAGAAATTCGCTTTTCATTTCAAACACTTCGCGCATTACACAAGAATACGTAACGAAACGTACCTCCTACGCAGGAGACTGCACTACTTTCCTTCCAGAAAACGAGTCGTCGCGTTATGTCGTTGATACCTGACATATAACATGGCCAAAAGAAAATGGGGCAGGTAAGACGGCATTTAGGTCTAGGGCTTAATTATGTTTCGATAACTGAATAATACGTTCATTCACAATTGAAAACTCATTGCTCTTGATATACATTCCAGAGATGGATGTGAATATATTTGCATATACTACACGTCATTTGTTATGTAAGTATATAATTTACTGTTTATTACCGCTAGTGTGGCATAGTGAGCATCGTTTGATTGGTAGCCATTTACCCAAAATCATTACTTTTTAGCCTTTCAAGTCTATGGACGCTTTGAAACGTAGTACGATGTTCTGAAAGATATTTGATCTTTGATGCTACCGAACCATTACATTTACACCACAGAACAAAACGAATCTCGTGAGTGCTATTTGAATTTGCTAACTAAACAACAGGGATTCGCCTTTCATTTCAGAACTCCAGCTGATGATAAATCCAATGACGTGATGTCTTTTTATCTTGTTCCTCGTAAGGAATTACATGGTGTTGTTGACTCTTCGGATCCGTTAGTTAAGGGATGTTTACTTTCAGAATTCGAACTTCGCAGACAAGTAGAAGGTCTCGAGTGAAATAGTCTCTACAGGCTGTAAGATCCATCTCACGGGGTTAAGATGACTATCAAATATTCGGTATAGCTTCAATCCATTATTTAGATTGCTTCCCGCTGATTACCGACAAAAATTGACATGCTGCGAAAAGCATCGATGTTTAACTTCGTTAGAGGGCAGCACGTTACGCTTGTTGGCATCGTATAAGTAACAATAACAAATTGTCCTCCTGGAGATCATATTTATGATTTGGTGATTGGTCATGAATGTCATACATATAAACTAATTTAGGATTTGTTGTGGAACGGCAGTAGTATGTATCTCATGTTTATTTTAGTTAACTACATATAGATAATGCATATTTTGTCGGGAATATGGAAGCGCAATTAGTATTCCGTAACTATATGTTATTCAATGGACCCCTCTGAGTATGATTTAACATAGTGTATTGTTGTACGTCTGGTATACCAGCCTTTCGCCACATGTTCCTAACATACTACCGTTCAGTCACAACCTTACAAGAAAATCCTATGTGATCATGTCCGAAATCATCGGATTTTATGATTTTATAATTATCTGAAAGGATTTATAATTATGTTTATTTTATTTCTCTTATGACGACGGATTGTCCGCGTCGCACTGTTCCTTGTCTAATTACGGCGGAAAACCGTGATGAAACCTCGTAATATGCTCCCCTATAGGATTTTATGATTATCTGAAAGGATTTACAATTATTTTTATGTTATTTCTCTTATGACAACGGATTGTCCACTTCGCACTGTTCCTTGCCTAATTACGGTTGAAAGCCGGGATGAAACCTCGTAAAACGATAGCCGCGATTGTCGGAGTCACATCGTGTGACTCACTCATATGCCGGATGGTCGACCGACGGGCTCGATCTTGTAAACGATACATCGAAGTAGTATTAGTAAGCGCACAGGCTAAGCACTACGCCGCGACTGTGTGCCCGGCGATCACGTAAAGACTAAACAACGATCCTCTAGATTCAAATATTGCACTAGTACATGAAATAAAGGTACACATAAATGTGAGTTTTGAAATAGTTACTGATTCGGTCCTTCACATCAGTAGCTTATTTTATTCCGTAATTTATGCGTGAGATTTAGAAACAATCAAAATTTTGTAGTCATAGAAAAAGAAATGGAATGTGCCTTGTCTTACAGGAGAGGCAAAGGAACATTTCCTGTTGAAATGTTTAATCGCCACTCCTGTCAGGCCTACAAGTAGCTCGACCAATTGGAGTAACATTATATTACCCCAAAATGTCGAACAAAATTCCAACAAAATGTCGAAGCAAAGAATATGTTTTTCACAAAAATAAAAACAATTTCAATTCCGAATTTATTTCCTATTGACCAGTCCTAAAAGCGTTTTCCATCACGATATTGAAGTGCCATTTATTTCGTTTCTGTCAAACAGCGTCCAAAGATTGCCACTTAGTTTAAGCATAATGTTACAAAATCAATACAACTGCATCATTTGAGAAAGCCATTTTCAGGATGTAAAAAGTAATTTAAAATCAATTTCCCGTAGGCTATTACATAACGTCAGGAAATTTTTTTTTCCGGGCTGCATCACATTCAGTTTGACAAAATTGGTGAAGCACGTGAAGTTCTAATTTCAACATGTACGATACAGCGGAGTGAATCTTCATTCATCATGCACAAATCGCAGACATTTCTTATATTCAACTCTCATCTACTGACATTCGTTAACAGCACTACTGTTTTTATTGTACAGGCCAGCATTACTTTCACATCTTTCAGCGCAGTCTAATTTATGAATATTGCAAGAAAAAAAATTACAACGTTCACAGACATTGTCATATATACTGGCATATAACAAGGCATAACGTTTACAAACCTATCCATTTGGGATTTACTTAACTAGACATAATGATATACCGAGTGAAAGAAACTTTTCCGACTACATGTGGCAACTGACAAGTATTTATCAATAACGCTTATTCACCCGATTACTGGTCTGGAGGTGCCTTAATGCATTAAATGTTTGGCATTAGAAATAAAATAATTCGGAAAAAACGGATTTCGTTGATTATCTTAAAATGCAAACCAACAATTTGTTTTCATAAAATAAATCAATTTCCAGAATTCCATAAATCGGCACTGGGGATTATTAATTTAATAATCATTTCAGGCAGTGTTGTCAATGGACTTCACGTCATAAGGAAACACAGCACCCGATCTGGAGAAAGCTAACAAAAAAAACATCGATTGCACGCTTTTCCCCCGTACTTAAGGAAGAAACCGTATGTAGTGGATAATCCTCATAATACAAGTGAAATACCCTTGAGTACGACGTTAAACTCCAATCAAACAAACACTTCCATCCCTTAGCTTGATAATAAGGAGAAGGGGACAATTTATTTTTCTTCGCTGGGTAAGCTAAACAGTTTTAACAGCAACAATCGTTTTGCTTTATGAGTTATTCTCTCATTTTTTAAAAATATTTTTATCCGTTAAAAAAATGTCTGTCATTCGCAGGATAATGGTGGTTAAGTTTGTGTAGCTGAAGATTGTTGAGAGTTTAGTTGACTGACTTTGATTGCGCCAGCCTTAAAAAGGCCGCGTGTCACAAACAAAATAAACAAGTTTCGTTACTCTAGTATAGTAACTGTCCTTCTGAAGAAGCCATGCCTCAATACGAACGATTCTCTTTCAAGTTTTTTCTGCAATCTTATCAATTGACACAAGAACTACCGCTTGCTGCAATGACTTGGAAATAAACTCATTGCCGTATAATATTTAAACAAAGTGAGATATTAGGTGCAAATGCCAATGTGACACTACAAGGTAAGCTAAATAGACCACCAACCATTTTTCCCCAATACACGTCCCCAAGGATATTCGTTTTAAACGATAAGCTTTCCGTGATGCAGTGTTGGTCCGTGGTTTTTCATAATGTGTTGTCTACCTTACCACTTCGATATATTAGAAGTAGGCCTACCTCAAATCTCAAGTGTATCCACTCCAAATTGTTGAAATCTATAATCAACGATTACATCGTTAAGGTGCTTAAAACAATTGAAAGGAATCAGTATGCCGCATGGAAAAATAACGTTGCGCTGATTTTCTAAGTTGATACTTGACTTTATTCTGAGTGTCTGTATTATTTAAGATTACAACACACGACGTCTGTTCAATTTCAACAGACTATGATCTGAGTGCTGTCCACCTTGGTTGATTAATGACGTCGCATTAACTTCACTGAGTGGGGTTTGTTTTCCGGAAGCAGATACCCAATTACGCCTTGAGTATTTGGCGCCTAGGAATGAAGATTTAAAAATCCGCTCAAGCTGTGGTTCAATATCCGATGGGAACTCTGCAACACACATGATTGCTTTTCCTTGAAATCCAATAACTCTAAATTATTGCCATTGGCAAGTATCGATAAACAGTGTAAAGGTCAACGGTTTTTCTACCGACAAGATACCAGTAACTCTTTTGGGTCCCGGTTGACTGATGAGAAATCAATTAGGAGGACATCTTTTTTAAGATGGATTACTGGTCCTCATTGCTGTAAGATTAGTTTAAGGTTATCTGGGTACTTGCTGGAAATTAAACCATTGGACGGTTTCGAACTATTACAATAATTGTGTTATCAACCTCTTTATTAATTAGATTCGTATTGTAATCATCAGTCAACAATAACAAACAATAATAAACTGTATCGGTCATGACAAAGTGTTTTAATGTAGTTTAATTTTAGATTGAAATAGGCTTGTAAGGATATATGATTTAGTCGCATTGTAATGTTATTCACAAGGAGACCAATTTATTGGAGTTTCTTTTCAAACAAGTGAAATAGCTGCAATGACTTTAGTATGGAGGCTCTGTCATATTTTTAGTTAATAGAAAACAATCGGCTTCTGTTTTCAGAATATAATAATCACCCAGTTTTTTTCTGGTCCATTTGTATTCGTTTGTTCCCGAAGGCCCACTTAATACATCAGACAGAAAAGAGAATATGTTCGAAATTTACATTTATATTCTTTTATCGTATTGGATTGGTTTGAGTTTTTTCACCCCAAGGCGCCAGATGGAATGGTGATATAATGGATTGTGGAATGACTCGTGGACGGAAAGTCTCATTTGAAGCCTTAGATCTACACCAAAACATTCACCCCGCTAGGAGCAATAAACACAGTTTCTGTTTTCACAGTCACCTTTGTCGCAACGGAACACAAATGTGTCTGCTATTTCTAGTTCTGACCTGGCCATATCTATCAGAAGAATAAATGACCACGGTAAATTAAATGCGAAATGAAATAAATTACGACAAGAGGCCATGATCTTCGGTTGTCCATTATGCCGGCACAGTAACACCGTTTATTTAATTTATATTCCAAAAAATCTACTTCATTAAAGAAACGTACATTACCAGCACTAAAGATAGACGAGCTTGTTCTAAACTAAACGTTGCCAAATCAATACTTGGCCACAGAAGTTTGTGGTGTTTACATTAACATTTTAATAATGAATTATATAACACACTGAATCTCCCTTTGGGGATAGTTATAGGAATTATGTGGCACGAGGAAGCAAGCTGTTTAAGACATCGCTGACGCGGTTTGAATTTTGATTTCAGCACTGATTGATGAGAGCTGATTTTATAAATAGACAGTTGACAAGTTGTTCCATTCCCTTTGATTTTAAAAAGTTAAAACAAATGCTAAGTTTGCTGTGTTTAATGGATGTGATTAACCAGTGGCCTGTATTCTGCTGTAGTGTGCGTGAGTATTAGATTGTCCAGTAAGATAGTTGCGATACACTGATGATTAAACTGAGATTGATGAACGAAAAAGTACAGAAATCGTATTATAAAATTATTTTGCTATGTTATATAATTATGAATGTGGGACATTTATTCAAGTAATTACCATTTAATAAATATGATAAATAACATCCAAATTTCTAGAAATTTTATAATTAATAAGAGTTTTTAAATTATAGGTCGTTAATATATTCATACAAAAAAAAAAAAAATTTGCAATGGCTCCAGTCTTCTAGCCAGATATAGTCTTACACCGTGTGCAGTAAGCCGGGCTGATTATTACTGATCAGTATATACAATATATTTTAGACCAAACTGGATCCAAAAATCCTTAACAGCATCAATGTAGAGGTAGTTTTATAGGGCCAAGTAGATGGTGCTACATTTAACATTGGTTTTAGAGAGAGTCATAATTGTGTATACTTCAATGTGTTTTAGCACGACCGTTTTTCTCGGCACTGGCAACCAAAAACGTGTGTTCCAATCTGTGCTTCATCGTTTATTAAAATATGCAGTACTGCGCAGAAGCGATTGTCTGACCATTAAGTCGACTGGATAATTGTTGATATCGAACTTTAATCGAATTGAAAGTGAGTTAGGCCTATCTGTCGCGGAACCTGTTGAATTTGAAGAAGGAATGGGTATTTTATTCGATTGGAGCTTTTGTAGTCTGCATCATTATCCATTAGCTATGAGATGGGCTTCACTGGTACATATACAAGTGAAATGGCATAACGTCTGACACAAACCACTTTACACAAACTACATTATCACTGGGCTATACTATTTTCGTATCCTAAAAACAATTAAAGACACACCAGCAATATTGAAAACTTGTCAAAAGTAGTTGGAAATGTTAACACCATGATGTCATATGGGATGGAACGTGCATGATATTTATCATTATTGTGACAGTTTGATGTTTGCACTCAGACATATGTCTAGCAAAATTGTATATTTCGAATGTCAATGAGTCCAAGAAGACCTTATTTGTTCACCTTTCCAATAGGCAACGTAACGTCATTATTAACAATATAGAGAACATATTTTCCAACCATGTTTACAAAACATCGAATTAGATTTGGTATAGGCAATGTTTTAATACTGGTTTTGATTCGTATTACTGACAATGAAGAAAATTAACGGGAAAGACGCCAGGTTCAACTAGTTTCGGAAAATATGTATGGAACAAAGCAGATATAGCCTTTTCTTTTAAATATCACTCAGGTACATATTGTTTCTTGCTACACAGAACTTATACACAAATATATTTGAATCCCTAGGGGCTGATCGGTTTCCAATTTTAGGTTTGCAATAAATTTGTATGTTGGACGGGACGTCAATGTGCGCAAAACCCTGATAATTACCGGGGGTGAATTCCGTAAGCTACGTCCGTTTCTCTATTCAAATTAATTATGTATAGCCCAAAACGTAAAAAAGTTTTTATATTGCAAGTAGCCTGAAGGCAAACAAACATTGTATAACAGTTCTTTTTAATTGCTTTAGCGGGCAACTTTTATTTCCATGGTTCAACTTGAAACTAGGTCACCAATAGAACAGTTTCAACAAATGATAATAACTCGTTATTTGTCCTGGAATATAACAAACCAAGGACACTATCATGTCCTTGTACGGCTAATAGTTTCATATCACAGCTGGTTCAATAGAACGCTCGATTACTGTTTTGATTGGAATCCAATAACTCCAAATTATTGCCTCAGGCGATTATCTGGTGGCGAAGAATCAAATATCATGGTTTATCCAGCGACACAGACTCTGCTTTATGATAAAACACAGTCATTATGAGTCCCACACAGAAAATACAGTTCAAATATCATACACTCGCAGCTGATAACAATCCGATCTTAACCTTCAACGTTTTGAAGTATTCAATTTTATAACAAAATTTAGTTGTTTCTGAGAGAAATTAATTCTGAACATCCTTAAATTATAAAACTAATTTGATGTCTGTTGCTGCTATTTGTAATACTTGATGACCCATTGTTGCCCAATTTCTCACATATTCGTGTAGATTTATTTGCTAAATAGTTTATTTATCGCGATGAAGGACTTTAGTTTCTACCTAAACATTGCCTTGTCTGAACAACACGCAGCCATGGAATTATAATTTCGTTCCGTAATGGCTAATGGGCATCATTTGTTAAATAGTGTTATCACTAAGTTGAAAACGTACGGTAAAATCATGTACATTCCGTTGTTTGAAAAACAGGTAGCCGTGAGATCGAACTTTCGTTTGATTACAACAGATCAGTCAGTGCTGCATGGATTTTATCCCTGGTCGGAGTGTCTTGGTTACAATTTGTACCTGGCCAACACTGCATCCACCGAATAAAGTTTCTATTCCAGACAAGTTTAAAAAAAATATATATAATTTTTTTCTTCATACATAATTATGTGAAGGTGTACAGTGTTGGAATACAATACATGTAACGTATAAGAGTGTATCATTGTGATGTGCAGTGTTCTCTAACGAGAAAGGCTGAAATACAATTAGTTCTCCGATTGCAGGATGAACAAAGCATTCGCAAATAACCAGCTTTCAAAAGTACAGTATAAATGAACCCACTTCACCTATATATTGTTCTCTCAAAACAATTACGACAATTTCACTTCTCTTTGCTTCCCTATTCGGAATAAATTCTTGGCTATCCAGTTTTTGAATTTTCAACTTTTGTTGTTGAACAAAATTTGATTTTTGCATTGATAAAAAAAATCAAATTATGCCACTACATAAACTATCAATGAAGAAAAGCATTTGACACATATTTGCAATGAAGTGCATAATGTGAAGTGTAAACTTTGGACTGCCATTTGCCTTTTTTCTTCAAAGACATCCTAACGCTTGGTGGAAACGACCCCCATATAATTTTACCATATGAATATTCCATTTGCGATGGAGATAAGTCCCACACGAATAAGCTACTTTATTCATTATCGATATGAAATATTTATTTCCTGTCTGAATGCTTTCTACTTTACGCTGAAAAGTAATCCGGATAAAATTTATTTAAAAAACAAAAAGAACGGTATAATTAATGTCATGTGAGGATAATCATCATCGTGAAAAGTAGAAACTGCGTATTGAGGAAATTGCCGATCTTGTTGACCCAAATTTTGAATCTGGTTCAAATCCATAGAGTTCTCAGTTATATGACACAATGTATCAATTACCTCACCATTCAACTGTAGCGCTAGTTTAGAAAATTTACATTTGTAGAGAAAATCTTACACATAAATATTGATCAATTTTAAACGTATGAAAGAACAATCATTCAAATCGTACACCCTAAACGACGTTTAAAATCACAATACTGGTTGTTTGTGAAAGGAGACATGTTGACGGGTACATGAAATTCCAAATCGATTTATTTACCCTTCTTGGTTCGAGTACCACATATACAATGGTACATGGCTTGCACTGACGTCGTTTGACTGTTAAAATTGACACAATTTTAAGCACAATATTTCATTTTTTATATCCAAATTTGAACTATTTAATATATTGACATATTTAATTTTAAACTTTTGTATGTCCTATTCAGTTCATATTTATTTCTCTTTTTGATGTTTGAGGCCTAGGGTGTTAATAACTCATATTAAAAATTGATATAAATTACATGTTAATATGTTCACGTCACAGCGTAGCTGAAATACCGCTGAATGTGGCGCAAAACACTAATCAATCAATCAATCAATCAATCGTTTGACTGAACTAACATTCACTGTATTGTACAAGTGCCACCCTGAACAAACCGAACAAACAAGTCAACAGCATACTATATGTTACAAATGTTCAATCGACTGGTTGCTAGATTGAATATAGCGTCCACGCAGGGTTCAAACGTGTTTCAATTATGACGGCCATTTGAACACAAGAACATACGGAGATTTATTTATTTAGGAATTAATGTTCCGCCAGTGCTAAGTAAAGCAAGATTCAGTGTTTGAAACACTCTTCGAAGGGTGCATGTTGTCAGAAGACGCCTGTATTTGATTATCATCGTAGGTTCCTGGCTATACTATTTGTGTTTGGTTGGTGTTTTACGTCGTATACTCAATCGTATTTCGCACAGATAACGATTTTGGATCACATGTAACTAACTCCTCTATTTTGAGTGGGTTTATTGAGTTCATGAGGCGACTGATTGAATTTGCAGTTGTAAACAGATTTTCCCAATCGCGTTGAACTCAACTAATGATGTTTTTTGTAGAGAAGTCCCTAAAACGTATCAAAGAAAGGCCCGATTCAATCAAACACGGATAGGCTTTCGGATGCGACTGAGACAAACTTAGTGAGAGTGTTAAATCTGTGCATATTAACTGATAGGCCTCCATTGATCTGTTGTGTAGCATTGTCTTGTGAGAAAACACATGCTGTTAAAATGACAATATGAAGATTGTCAGTAGCTTGAAAACGCAATTTGGGTAGTTTCAAATGGAGCAATGCTACCACCGGGGATCGGAAGTAATTTTCATCGACAGAATTACAGAACAGATTAGTCTTGTTGACAAAGAGTCTTCAGGGTAATGGCTTATGGCCGCAGGAATTTTAACAACTACGCTAAGTGGACGAGCTACTTCTTGGACGAGGTTAAAAAGCCACCAGATTATATGTCAAAACGGCAAATCAGTGACAAAAACTCTAGAATCCCTGACTGTTATCGATTAAGTCATCTTTAGGAATTGTATAGGTTCCTGTCCGAAGATGCTCCCACGAAAGGCTCTTTCTACTTATGTGCATGTCACACATTTAGCATTCGATACAGCTGATGAAAAATGGAGTTATCATTGAACTACACGTTAAAGAGAATCGGGATTAGTTTACCACTTGCAATCATGACAATAAATGTGTTTTACCTCCACTTGTTCCATTTCTGTGTAAATGGGCCATTATCAGAAAAATGTACAAAAAACGGTAAACACAAACAAAAAAAAAAGCTTTTAAAAAAGTTTTAGAGTCCTTTGCTTTCAGCTCAAATCAATAATGGCTTCCTATATCCTGACACATTCTAATATGACAGCAGTGCCCTCTGTGTGTTTTGTTTTTAATTGATGAATCCAGTGCACTGAATGATAACGGTAGAGACAAATCACTAAAAGGAATGATTTTTTATGTTTTTAAATGTACCAATGTATAAGAATGAGTTAAAAGTACATTGCAGTTAACTTGTTCAAGGTATTAAAAGCATATTTGATGTCCAGTCTGTTGGGAATTTAAAATTATTGACATTTTGACTCCAATTTTACTGATAACGGTGAAGACAAAATTTTGTAATCTTTGAATTTTTTTTATTTTCAAAACTTTGTGACAGCTTATAACCACTTTCAGTTTTAAAAAAAAAAACAATACTATAAAAGTTAACCATGATTTTGTGAAAAAATAAATTTTAAAGGTAGTAAACAAAGATTAAGAAGGTAAAAAAATGTCTTTACCCTTATTTGTACATTTTTTTGAAAATGGCCCAAATACTCTTTAGAGAAGAAAAACCAGCTTCGAGCTTAAATGCCAAGACGCATAGGGTGGTATAGAAATCATTCACCTCATCAATCCATCCTCATATTGGGAAGAAGTCATTTCTTTTAAATTACATTAAATATAAAGAGATACATGTTAAAATGTAAACTAATAAAATATGTAAGTGAAGAGCGGGTTTTCCCCCAGACATATTAGCGCTGGTGAGCTTGGTAGTGACTTGGTTTTATTATGTACATTTCTGCTTTTTTTAAAATAAGTTTGGATAGCTAGTACCTTGTCGAAATATTCATGCTTTATGGTGGGTCTGAGAACGTTGACGGATAAAATGTGTTTCTCTTGGAGCAGATTAGATTAGTGATGATGGCGTGTCCTTTCTTCGAAGAGTAGAAGCTGTAGGCAGTTGCTGAAATGCCTCATTGCTTTTAATTTTAAGCCTTTTGGTATGCGCTGTTGGTCTCGGCATCAAAAAAGGAGGTGCTAATGTAGATATTCGGCCTTTAGAAAGAATGACTGTGAGTAGGATTCCGAAATAAAGGCATATCTGAAGGTCCCTTTGAATGCTGAATAAGTAGCCAGCGCACAGAGATAAAATCGATGGAGAAAAAAAAACTATGAAAGTTATGTGATCGACCTCAGCAGATTGGGAAGACATCGCCATAGTTACACATTCTACCAAAATATAAGGGCACTGATGTCACGTAATTCCTGCAATGCTGATTACACGATGAACATTTGTTTACATCAGTTTATTTGTAATGTGAACAATGTGTTCGAGCCGTTCACCAACGCTGTGGACAATCGTTTTTTCTGTTTACTTTTGTAATCCAGAGAGTTTGTCGGAGTAGTCATTTGCGTGATATAAATTTACTGCCGTGAAGCCCAGACGAACAGAAATATAATTTATAGTAAAAAGATTTAGGCGCTACAGATGGATAATAACAAATCTCTTACACCTTAGATCCGCCTCGCCTTCTTAAACTAGTACATATACCAATACTACCTGGATCCACAGATGACCAAAATATCAAGCTTCATAATAGGTACAGTATGTACTATCAACTGAAAAAACACACTTTTTTTTAAAGAACACTTATATATTCCCCAATTTGATTTGTTTTGTGTGGATGCCAATAATATAGCATGGACCCAAGGGTAATCATTGAAGTTTGACAGTATTTCTATTTTTAAACTTTTTAAAAAATAACTATCATATCAATCAGAGTACCATTGGTATGGTATTGATATTGTTAGGAATAAAGAGCTTGAGCAGTAATATCAGCTGTTTTGATTAGAATCTGGTGACGTCACAACGATAACCACGTGGCTAGATTACTCAAATGAGGTGGTAGAAATGTGATGCCAGTGGTGTCCTCAAATGAATTTAGTAATATGGAGATTCTAATATGATGCTACTCCTCATAACTGGTGACAAAAAAGCTGGTAAGAGTAATCTGCAACCTTAACTTAACAATTTGAAGTTGATGTGAAACATTACCTACAGAACAATCTTTATTGTGTGTCTGTTTGTTTGATTTGGGGTTTACGTCGAAATCAAGGGTATTTAACTTATATGACGACGGATTGTTCATTTCACACGGCTCTCTGTTTAACCGGGAGGAAACATAGTAAAAACCACCCAGAAACAGAAGGACGTCAGATTTATAATTGCACCAGGTAAGCATGAATCCTTCCTCAACATTTTATTTTTGCCAGTAACAGGTAAGAGTCCACCTTATAATTTGGTTCTATGCCAATGTCACGACTGACTACTTTGGGGCACATTCCTATAGACTATCAAATATATCATTATGTCAGGAATTGCACCCAAACAGAACTTCTTCAATTTAAACTAACACCATATCAGTAGTATAGAGATGGCAACTCAGCGCGTATTTGCTATTACATAATAAGGAAGGGTTCAACGTTACCCAGTACCAATTGTTTACTACATACATAGTAGGGAGGGATCGTTTTGACCCCTTCCTACTATTTATGTAATAATATTTTATTACATACAAAGAAGAAATCAACGTTATTCAGTAATCCGGTATCATACAGGACTACATACAATTTGTTTGAAATTGTGGTTTTAGGGCCTCTTCCCTGGTATGGATTTCGCGGCCTGAACTACATACAAAGAATGATTGTACGTTAATGAGTACTTATGGCCGGAGTCCTTGACGTGACGTCACCGATTGAGGGTGAGGCGTCGTGCGGGGTCACCGGAGTGCATGACAAGTGTGTTGTCGTCTGCTTGTTTAAGAATTTTGGCGGTAACATTATGTGCACTTAATGACTGAGTTTGGCTGCTTAGTACATGATAAGTAAGGACTGTACATTACCAGCACTAAAGACGGAGGAGTAATTATTTTTAATCAGTATTAATATTTTTTCTGTTGGACAAACATAGCGATGTTTATGCAATTTCACTTTGTTCTATGTAGACGTATGTTGTTACACGTACGGAAATAAACCATAGAATGTCGCCATAATAGTTTTCCTATACATCGCGTTATGTAATCATGGATAGGCTATACTAAGTAAGGTGACATACAGTGCTAATATTAAACAACCAAATTATATAAACACGCGCTAGCTAAATACAAGATATTTTATAACAAACTGGATTCAAAAAACCTTAAAAGCATCGATGTAGATGGTGCTACATCCAAATTTGGTTTTAGTGACAGTCATAATGGTGTATAGTTCAATGTGTTTGAGCACGACCTTTTCGGTCGGCACTGACAACCAAAAAAGTGTGTTCCTATGTACCACATTTGGACGTCTATTAAAATATGCATTACTGTGTAAAAGTGATCGTCTAGCCACTAAGTCGACTGGATTATTGTTAATATTAAACTGTGATCGAACAGCAAGTCATGTTTGTCTATGTGTCGAACAACTTGTTAGATTTGAAGTAGGAATGGGTATTTTATTCGATTGGGGCTTTTGTAGTCTGCATCGTTATCCATCAGCTAAGAGATGAACTGGTACATATACAAGTGAAATGGCATAAAGTCACAAACCACTTCACACAAACTACATTATCACTGGGCTATAGTATCTTCGTATCCTAAAAAACAATTAAAGACACACCAGCAATATTGCAAACTTGTGAAAAGCAGTTGGAAATGTTAACACCATGCTGTCACATGGGATGGAACGTGCATGATATTTATCATTATTGTGACATTTGGATGTATAATTGTACAGTTCTAATGTCATTTTGATGTTGGCACTCAGACTTTTGTCTAGCAAATTTTTATATTTCAAATGTCAATGAGTCCAAGAAGACCTTATTTGTTCACCTTTCCAATAGCCAACGTACCGTCATTATTAACAATATAAAGAACATATTGTCTAACCACGTTTACAAAAAATCGAATTAGATTTGGTATAGACAATGTTTTAATACTGATTTTGATTCGTATTACTATCAATAATGAAACTGAAAAGGAAAGACGTAAGGTTCGAATAGTGTCGGAAAATTTGTATCGAACAAAGCAGATAGCCTTTTCCTTTGTAATTTCACTCAGGTACATATTGTTTCTTGCTACACAAAGCTTATACATCAATATGTTTGAATTCCTAAGGGTGGTCGGTTTCCAATTTCAGGTTTGTAATTAATTCGTATGTTTGACGGGACGTCAATGTGCGGAAAACCCGGATAATTACCGGGGGTGAATTCCGTAAATTCTGTTCAAATTAATCATGTCAAGCCCATGATTAATTGACATGCCCAAAACATAAAAAAAAGTTTTATATTGCAGGTAGCCTGAATGCAAAAAACATTGTATAACAGTTCTTTTTAATTGCTTTAGCGGGCAACATTTATTTCCATGGTTCAACTAGAAACTAGGTCTCCAATATTACAATTTCAACAAATGATAATAACTCGTTATTTGTCCTGGAATATAACTAACCAAGAACACTATCCTGGCCCTGTACGGCTAATAGTTTCATATCACAGCTGGTTCAATAGAACGCTCGATTACTGTTTTGATTGGAATCCAATAACTCCAAATTACTGCCTCAGGCCATTACCGCTGAACACTGTAACGGACTAAAAGTCACAGGACGTCAGACTACTTTCTGCTGGCGAACAATCAAATATCATGGTTTATCTAGCGACACAGACTTTGCTTTATGATAAAGTTCAGTCATTATGATTCCCTCACAGAAATCAATCAATCTATCAAATATACGCTCGGATAGTAACAATCCGACATTTACCTTCAGCGTTTTGTGGTATTCAATTTTATAACAAAATTGGATAGTTTCTGAAAGAAAATAATTCTGAACATCCCTGAATTATGAAGCTAATTGGATTTCCGGTGTAATTGGCATATTAATAAAAGATGTTGGTGTCTTTTTATAATTTTTTCTTTTGTTCATATATATATACTTTGCCGTGAGCCTCTGTAGCTCAGTCGGTATAGTGTTGGGCCTGTAACCCAAAGGTCCCTGGTTCGAATCCCGGTGGAGGCAAGCAAATGTTTCTCTCTTCATTTATTCAAAATGTATATATATATGAAGGTGAACAGTGTCCTTAAACGAGTGCGACTGGAATACAATACATGTAACTACAACGATTGCATCATTCAGGATGATCAAAGCATTCGAAAATAATTAGTTTTACAGATTGAAGTATAAAAGAACCAAATACACCTTAATGTTTTTTTTTTCATACAAATTAAGACAATTTAAATTCTGTATAACTCCCAGAATCGGGATTAATTATTTGCTCTTAGGTTATAAAATTTCTGACATTTGATGTTAAACAAAATTTGCTTTATGGATTGAAATTCTGCACAACTGTCTCACTAAATAAACTATAACTCCAGATAAACATTTGCCACATATTTTAAATGAAGTGAATAGTGTAGAGTTTAAACAATAAACTGGTATTTGCATTTTCATTATCCATATAAAATATTAATGTCATATCTGAGTGCTTTCTACTTTACGCTGAAAAGTCATCCGGTTAAATGTATTTAAAAGAAGAGTATAAATAATGCTATGTCAGAATAAACCTCATCCTGAAAAAATGGGAATTACTGATTGAGAAAATTGCCGATCTTGTTGACCTAACTTTTAAATGTGGTTCAAATCCATAGAGTTGTCAGTTATATGGCACAATGTATCAATTAACATTCAACTGTAGCGCAAGTTAAGCAAATTTACATTCGTATAAGCATGAAACACATGATTATTAATAACGTTAAAATGCGTGAAAGAATAATAATACAAATTTTACGCTGTTAACTGTTTTTAAAAGCACAATACTGGCTGTTTGTAAAATGAAACATGTTGACTGGTACCTAAAATTATAATTTGTTTACTAACCATACTTTGTTCGAATATCATCAATGCAATTGTAAATTACAAGATGGTGTCGTGTGTGTGAAAAAAACTTTACTACGATTGTAAAATACCACCATTAACAAACCGAACAAACAAATGAACAGCATATGCTGGATAAATTATTTTACATACTATCAGATCGAGTGATTACTTCATTAAAAAGTGTCCACGCAGTGATTTAAACGTATTTCAACTAGATAACGTCGATGGACCGCAACTATAAAACAATTTTTACATTTTTTACACACAAAAAAATGCGAAGAGATTTAAATGTTTAGGAATTAATGTTCAGCCAGTGCTAAGTAAAGCGAGATCCATTGTTTGAAACACTCTACCAAGGGTCGATGTTGTAAGAAGACGCCTGTATTTTATTATTATCATCGTAGGCTTCCCTGCTATACTATTTGTGTTTGGTTGGTGTTTTACGTCAAACTCAATCGTATTTCTCACAGATAATGATTTTGGATTGCATGCAACTAACTCCTATTTCGAGTGGGTTTATTATGTATATGAGGCGAGTGATTGAATTTGCATTGGTCAACAGATTTTCCCAATCGCGTTGAACTCAACTACCAGGGGTCTTTTTGCAGATAAGTCTCTAAATCGTATCAAAGGAAGGTCCGATTCAATCAAACACGGGTATACGCTATCGGCACGCGACATATGAAAGAAACCAATTTAGAGTGAATGTTAAATCAGTGCATATTAACTGACACGCCTTCATTGATCCCTTGGGTAGTATTGTCTTGTGAGAAAACACATGCTGTTAAAATGACAATATGAACATTGTCAGTAGCTTGAAAACACGCTTTGGGTAGTTTCTATTGGAGCAATGCTTCCACCAGGGATCGGAAGTAATTTCCATCGACAGAATTACAGAACAGACTAGTCTTGTTGATCAACAAAGAGTCTTCTGGGTAATGGCTTATGGCCGCATGAATTTTAACAACTATGCTTAGTAGACGAGCTACTGCTTGGACGAGGGTAAAAAGCCACAAAACTATATGTCAAAACGGCAAATCAATGACAAAGACTCTAGAATCCCTGACTGTTATCGATGAAGTCCTCTTTAGTGGTTTTATAGATTTCTGACGGAAGCTGCTCTCACGAAAGGCTCTTTCTACTTTTGTGCATGTCACACATTTAGCATTCGATACAGTTGATGAAAAATGGAGTTATCGTTGAACTATGCATTAAAGAGAATCAGGAATAGTATACCACTTACAATCATGACAATAAATATGTTTTATCTCCACTTGGTCAATTTCTGTGTAAATACTCTTTATAGAAGAAAACCAGCTTCGAACTTAAATGCCTAGACACATAGGAGAGTTGAAAAATCAATTCTGCTCATTAATCTATCCTCATATTGGGAAGAATTCATTTCTTTTAAATTACATTAAATATAAAGAAATAAATGTAACAATGTAAACTGATAAAATATTTAAATGAAGAGCAGGTTTTCCCCAGACATTTAAGCGACTTGGTTTTATCAAGGACATTTGTGCTTTTTTAAATTAAGATTGGATAGCTAGTACCTTTTCGAAATATTCATGCATAATGGTGGGTCTGAGAACGTTGACGGAGAAAATGTGTTTCTCTTGGAGCAGATGAGATTAATAATGAAGGCGTGTCGTTTCTTGGAGTAGTAGTAGCTGTGGGCAGTTGCTGAAATGCCTTTTAATTTTAAGCCATTTGGTATGAGCTGTTGGTCTCGGGATCGAAAAAGGAGGTGCTAATTCAGATATTCGGCCCTTAGAAAGAATGACAGTGAGTGGGATTCCGACATTAAAGCATATTTGTAGGTCTCCTTGAATGTTGAATAAGTAGCCAGCGCGCAGAGAAAAAAATCGATGGAGAAAGAAACTATAAAAGTTATGTGATCGATCGTAGCAGATTAGGAAGACGTGTAACGACCAACGCCATAAAAACAAATTCTACTAAGGAAACTGTTGTCACGTATCTCCTGTAAGGCTTATTAAATGATGAAAACTTGTTTAAATCAGTTTATTTGTAATGTTAACTGTGTATTCATGCCTTTCTCCAATGCCAATGACAATTCTCTTTTTTTTTCTATTTTAAACGCCCGATGTAAATCGGTCGTATTCTGGTATGACCAGCGTCCTTCCGTCCGTCCGTCCGGTTGGCTGCCATCCGTTTCCGGAGCAGACCTCGAAAACTATAAGGACTGTCTTTGTGAAACTTGGTAGACACATTCACCATCGCTTGTAGTTGTGCCTTTTGTTATTACGAATTCGCCATTTTCATAAACAAATTCTCATTTCTATGGATACAAAGTTGGACTTGGTGAACTTTGTTTCCGGAGTAGAACTACAAATCTATAAGGCCTATCGTTGTGAAACTTATTAGACAGATTCGTCATCGGTTGTAGTTGTGCCTTTTGCTATTAAGGATTCATCCCACGCGGGCGCTTTTTGGGGTTTACTTAAACTCGTATTTCTTTTGTTATCCAGAGAGTTGCATACAATTTGTCTGAGTAGTCAATTACGTAATATAGTTTTACTGGCGTGAAGCCCAGACGAAAGGAAAAATCACAGATATTTAAAAGATCTAGGCGCTACAGATGGATAATAGCAAATTTCTTACACCTTACACTCGTATCGCGTTCTTAAAGTAGCAGATATACCAATACAACCTGGATCCACAGATGAACAAAATCATAAGCTATATAATAGGTACAGTCTGTACTATCAACTGGGAAAAAAAATCCACCTTGTATACATTAATGGAACATTAAAATATTCCTTTGGATCCCAATTTGATGTGTTTTGTGTGGACGCCAATAATGTAACAGGGATCCCAGGGATAATATGGACCCGGATTGAGAACCACTGATGCAGCGTTTTATTCATTGAAGTTTGAAAGTTTGACAGCATTTCTATTTTTTAAACTTTATTTCAAAATGACAATCAATTCAATCGGAATACCATTGGTATGGTATTGATATTGTTAGGAATAAAGAGCTGGAGCAGTAATAACAGATGTTTTGATTAGATTCTGGGAACTTCACAAGGATAACTTTGTGGTTAGCTTACTCAGATGAGGTGGTAGAAATTTGATGTTAGTGTTATCCTCAAAAGAATCTGGTAATAAGGAGTAAGAAGAGTATAGTAACAACTCTGATAAAGATAATCAATTCATTTTGACTCAACGTTTCGGTTTACTGATCAAACCACCATCATGAGTAATTTTTCCTAGAGACATAGGTACATATAGATATATATACAAACAGGTGAAGAACATTCTTTGGGCTGTAAACTTTAAAATAAATATAATATCTTAAGTTTTAATAATATAGTATAAGGAGTAAGAAGCTCCCAGCAGATTCTAATATGATGCTACTCATCATATCCGATGACAAAAAATGTTATGCTGGTAAGAGGAAACTGCAAACTGGCCTAAGTTGAACTTGAAGATGATGTGAATCATTACAAACAGAACAATCTTGAATACTGCAGAATAATTCAAACTGTTCTATGTTAATTATTGTCTTTTCAGTAAGCAAAAACCCATCTGGAAATATGCATGAAAGTAAGCTTACTGAAGATGGGCCTCACTGGCCAATGGGACCCTGTCTTTTAAGAACACCTTAGCACAATGCTAATTCTGGCACTGCATACCGTTGAAGACGAAATGAGATATTGTTGAGGAAAAATAAATGTTTGCTCACCCAGACTATGGCAAGCCGTTTTATCCCTTCTACCTTCATTCTACATATGTCGAATTAGCTTTGCTTTTATTTTACTTATGTACAATTCTTTTCCACATATGTAAAATTCTTTTTTACTTATGTTGAAAAGAATTTCACATATGTAAAATAAAAATTTATTTTACATATGTAGAATTCTTTTCAACATGTTTAGAATTCTTTTCAACATATGTGAAATTATTTTTTACATAAGTAAAATAAAACACCAAAACCTAACTATTTCACATA